>OY759262.1:25848643-25928643 GCA_963662155.1 Lamellibrachia columna
CCGCCACAAAGTAACAACTCGAAATAGATGGGGTGGTCACAGGGGGGAGATAACCTTGTGGTGAAATGACCCCACCTGTTTGTGGTTATGATTGTATATTTGTGGTTGAATGTTAGCAAGTACAGGTTACATCTTATAAGAGTGTATTCTGTGCATATTTGTTTATAGTTATATGTGTTTTGGTTTAACTTCCATTACCATGTAGGGACGATGCAAGTATGGTGTATGTATAGGAATACGTGTCACTGTCGTTGCATGTAGGAATGTGGGTTTTAAGAAACCTCAAGTTTCGGACGAGGCTGTATATCATGGGTTCAGCATTGTATCAGGTTTACATTGTAGAGCTCACATTCCTGTTATTGTTGTCCCCAAAGTGGCTGCAGGATAAGCAGTCCACTTTCCAATAACAAATGTCATCATGACTAATTTCAATTCTCTCTAACAGTTACATTGGACTTGTATTGCTTATTTCATAAATAAAGTATATAAATAATTAATTAGAAAGTCGGACATAAACTGGTAACAAATATGAAAGGTAGTTATTAATTTTTTTTAGACCTTTGAACCCTTGTGATATATAATTACAAGGTCATTACCTATAAGAAATCACTTTTTTTAAACCTACGTGTAGAAAAAAGTACCATCAGAATTTTTTATATCAGAAAACAACGAAACCTATCTCTTAGACTATAACATGTTCGCATGGACCGCCTTGATGATTTTGGAGCCAATGATGTTTTTTAACAGTACAAACTAACTTACATTTCCACTGCATTCATCGTCTTTCTGTCATACATCGTAGATATCTTCTCACGCAACAAACCTAAAACATAAAAAATACACATAAACAAAAACATACATAAACAATAACACTTGAATATTTGATTTCAGGAATCCTCGGGAGCCACGGGTGGTAGTACAACTACACTAACCCTGGCACGTATCCTACACATTGTACGGAAGTTCCCCAAATCATTTGACCTTTGTCCCGCTTGCTCTCATCATTGGTCGTGTTTCTCGGAACTGGCCCAACATGAAAGCGCAATTCAATGAAATGCCTGTCATTACCCATCTGATCAGCTGCTAATGGACCACAGCCAATTAAAGTTAAGTTCCCATATGTAGGTCTAAGTTCTACATGCTTGCAATGCTATTGCTTAACACAGCAACTGACAAATACATGTTTCAATAGGTCAATATGCCAGGGGCACTGATGTACTCAGCAGCCCCTGGCTCGAGAGGATAGATTCAGGTGTTCTTTACATTTGGTATTGCCATATAAGGTAACAAGCTCCAGATGCTATGTGGACGCTGCTGTCTTAGTATGTCCACTTTTTTAATTTATGTGGCCAATACATTTGAAGAATGTAGTTTTCATCAATATATTCAATAATAATTCAATTCAATATTTCCAGTTATTACACACACACACACATTCAATATCAGCCATACGACATCAGGGCGCAATATTAAATGCGATATGGCATGTGCGACGACGATGGAATTATGTTGTTTACCTTTTACCGTGCGGTATTCGCTTCCAAAATTTACAATTTGAAAATTGGCAGAAAACAAGTTGTCGGTGTTCTTCTTCTTCTTCCTTATACCTGCATAATCGATTACGGGGGAAAGCAGATCGCAAATGTAACATTTTATATTTAATTTACACGTCTAATGATTTTGGCTATTTTAAAGTTAGGGGCCCATGTTCTCTATCATCGCAGATGGTTGTCATTTGGTTTTCAAACAATTCAAATGGTTGTCTGCCATTGTGTACGTGATGATGTAAATGACAGTTCCATTGTCATCGCACGTGCCATTTTGTTCACAATGACTGCATCATAAAAAGGTACATTCTTATATAGTGCAGCATCCCGTCCTTGGGACTGCTCAAAGCGCTTTACACTTCACCCCCTGGCAGACCTGTCATTTCAACATCATTCTTATATAGTGCAGTATTCCGTCCTTGGGACTGCTCAAAGCGCTTTACACTTCACCCTCTGGCAAACCTGTTCATTCCAACACTATCTCGACTTTTCTTGGAAGAATTCAGCCATGGATAGAGCATACTAAATACACGTGTCATGACAGATAATGTTGCACCCCTGCATCCTTGAGTTTGGAATACTTTGTCAGGGCATTTACATACCTTTCGTTCAGATGTTTCTCCTTCCAGCCCAATTAATCAGTTATTTCCAACTGCCTTCTGACCATAGCTATGGTCTCAGTATCACCATGCTTCCATAGCTCCGAGGCTTTATTCAATCTCATGTGCCTGTAAGCAAACATAAACATAATTTTATACCAGCTAAACTAACACCAACCACCAACACTAGCCATCTGTGGTGTGGTGTCTGATAACTTAATGTAAATACATTTCTTAAAAGAAACTGTTCTGTTCATATTCAGGTATTTTCCTCATTCAAACAAGCAACTTAATAAGGCATTTGAAGGCATATTTGAATTTTCTACTATATTTGGACAGTTATAATCTGGGCCACATATTCCAAGGACATTGGAATATGCAAATACACAAAAATTTGTCCAAAGAATTTTTTCTCAATGCAGGAACAACCGTTATCCATCCAATCCTTGGGAAGAGTGCCACAGCACAGACAACCCTATCCCAAAGGAAGGACGGGCACCACCAGACCCTATACTTCCCCAACTCAAGCTCCGAGTTACATAACCCTTACAAATGCAGGTGCAATAAAATGAGAACGACTGAGAGGCAGAGACGATGACCCACCTTCCCATGAGCGATTCTTCTGCGACAGCGCATGACAATGAAGAGTGACATGTCACTGACATCATGGTGACAGAATGAACCAACGTCAGTGAAGATTCGTGTGTATAACATGTGGCTTGGTAATAGTGCAGCGACAAAGTAAAACATGATCTAAACAATGGCGGCGTCGTTTCATATACTTTGTGAAAATACGAGACGATATATCATTTCCGTGTTCTACAGGTTGCGTGCATAAATCAAAGCAATTTTTTTATATTCGTTTATAAATAATCAAGATTAAAATCCAAATATTTGTTGGATGGCTGTATTGTTGATGTCAAAGTTTTTGTAGTGTCATATCAAAGTAGCCTTTAAAATAAAACTGTTGAGCAACATGAACTAAAAGTATGTGTGTACTGGGAGAAGTTCTGAACGTTATCATCTCATGTGTAAATCATTTTAGTGGGTAATATATGTCAATGAATGATTGAAAACATTGCGGTAGAAGGGGATGTTATGCATGACACATTTCTATGCAGGAGTAATGATGTGTTATGCGTGACTGGGACTGTTACGCATCAGTAACAATGTGCTGTGCATGACAGTGATTGTTACACATAAGTAACAATGTGCTATGCATGACAGGGATTGTTACACATAAGTAACAATGTGCTATGCATGACAGGGATTGTTACACATAAGTAACAATGTGCTATGCATGACAGGGATTGTTACACATAAGTAACAATGTGCTATGCATGACTGGGATTGCTACACATAAGTAACATTGTGTTATGCATGACTGGGATTGTTACACAAGTAGAGATGTGTTATGCATGACTGACATTGTTACAAATGAGTAGAGATGTGTTATGCATGACTGATGACAGAGCATGCATCAAAGATGTGCATCTGTGTGACAATAGGCCATTGGAATAGTTTCCAGGACAAATAGGAAGACAGACAGATATGTAAAATGCAATGCTTTATGTAATGAAGAACTACACAAATACAACGAACTATCCACTGAGGCAACAAGTACATTTATATGGTCCTCACATCAATGATATCTACACTGCCACAAGTGTACAATGTCCGTCTCATAACAAGTACATTTCTCCTTCTGGAACATTTTCCAGTCGGTTAAAACTATAGCTCTGTGAATGTAACGTGGTGGCAGTTGGATATTTACAGCGCAGTCGACGGGATACTTGAACGTGTCTAACTCACAATGAAATGCACAAAATGGCACCGTGCTGAAAATGAAAGGGGGACTCTTCCGAGAAATGAACCTGATATTTCTGTTGTGTAATGCGACGCGACATGACAACAGATGTTGCTGCCATATGAGGAAAACAGGAAACAAATTACCAAGATGAAGAGCAACAAGCATAACTAACGATTAATCATGGCTGATGAACTTTGACCAAAACAAATCGTACCTGTCACTGAACAATTGTGACTATCCCTGAACAGTGTGTTGCCACAAACCGTGATTGCCACCGGACTTGTGACCACGGAACTGCGACCATGACAAAAGAACGGATTATGATCATCACCAGCCCATGACAATGAGAAGCATGTCACAGAACCACCAACTAGGGGGCGATATGTGGCTTGTCGGCGGAGTATGAATGCCAACGACGCGCTTGGCAACTGACTAAACTGTCTGAGATGTAGAATGGGGATGACAATGGGGTGGTGGGCATGACTAGCGAGTATTCTGGCCCTGACGGCTGCGTTTCGCCTGCTCCTGGACGATGCGCTGCTGGATGAGGAAGTGAGCGCGCTGTACGGACATGGGCGTCCCAGTGATCGTGACGATACGATTCTGTGTACCGGGCGCATAGACACCCTTCTTCGATATCTGTATGTTTGCCCCAGTGAACTTCTGCAACTCGACGATGCCCCGGCCACCGGGGCCGAGGATGGCGCCAACGATGTGTTCCCCTACCTCCATCTCCTTCTCCGTGCTAGCTTCCTCTCCACCCCCCTCCCCGGATCCCGCCGCGAACGAACCGATGCCCGTCCCGAGCCCGAAAGAGTTCTGGTTGGACGCGGCATAACCGCCCGCGTTAAAATTGGATCCCCCACTGAACAACGATTCTCCGCCTGGATAGTGCTCTCCCCCACCACTTGATCCGAAGAAGCTCCCAGATCCAGTCCCTGTGTCTCCCCCAGCCATCGTCGTCGTTGTATTTCCCACCGGGCCGAAAACACTCAAATTTCCCCCGTCACCCGAACCACCGCCGCCGCCAGCGCTGGGGTTATTCCCGAGCAGTGAACCGCCGGCGTTACCTGCCCCGCCGGCACCACCACCGCCGCCACCGCCGCCACCACCTCCCCCTAGTATGCCCGCCAGGTTCCCGAGGGTCAAGTTACCTGGGTTCTGATTGCCCATGTTTCCGAATCCGAACCCGGGCCCACCTAAGTTAGCGAGTCCTCCGAGACCAAGGCCCAGTCCAAGGAAGCCGTAGTTCGCCAGCGTGTACATGGCGGCACTGATCTCCTCCGTCGCTTGCTCCGTGTAGCCACTACTGCGCAGCGTCGCACGCAGGTTCTCGAATGCCGGATTCCCCATCGCACTTCCACCCGCATTCAGGTTCAGATTGTTGATGCCGTTTCCGATGTTCCCGAAGAGACCCATGCCTGTGCCGCCGCCACCACCGCCGCCGCCACCCATACCGCCTCCACCACCACCCATGCCGCTGCTGAAGTCCATGCGGGTAATGCCGGTACCGGATGCGAACGGCGACCCCGTAGGGTTGGTACTGGCCACAGGGCCGCGGTAGTCGGCGTAGCTTATATTTGGACAACTGCTGCTCTGGGGGTCCTCGACCAACTTCTGTAGAATCATGTCCATTGCTGTCGTCACCTGTTTGTGCTCACCTACAACCAGAGGGTGCTGTGCATTAACTGAGCGACGAAATGGCTGATATGCACGCTGATAGCAGAGTTGCCAACTCTTTGTATTTTTGGGTAGGACTATGCATTTAGATGATGAAACACTGAAGCTTACACTCCACTTAAATTTGGATTTCAAGAAAATCTACCATTTACTTTTTTAATGTTGGCAACCCTGTGTTAGCATATACAGGACCAATATCATAAAATAGCGCGGCCATGAATGTTGCATTATTTACTGGTCACAGACTTACGTTTTGTAACAAATTGATTTGAGTACCCAGCAGAACTTCTTAATAAAATTTCCTACTTGGCAACAAATACTATCTGGTTCACCATTAGGCATATAAATGATATAACACAACCATTTTGGAGCAGACATATGTCACACATAGAAACCATATTACCTGGTATTTACTGTAACATAACTAATGTCCAAACATCAATACCACACGACAACAAAAATCCCAAAAGTCAACCAACCTGCGATGGTGACACAGCGTTCTGGCAGGTTCATGTCCTTGGCCTTCTGTGACACCTGCACATATGATCCACTCTCCTCTTTGATCTGGCGGATGAAGTTGCCTGCCTTGCCAATGATCATGCCCGCCGTACTGTTGGGAACCAGGATCTTCACCTACAGTTACAAGTATTCACATTGAGAGCAACAGTATCAGGTGGGAGGTTTCTTGGCCAGAAATGAAGACGGCAACGCAGAGCCGGGTCTTATAAATTAATGATATAGACTTATAGAATGATACTGGATTTTATGCATGAGTTGCTACAGAATGTTGTATTGAGCGTGGTTGCAAGCCCAATACTACATTCTGAAGCAATGGGTGTATAAAATCCATTATCATTCGATAAGGCATTTATTATACGGATTCATAACGAATGTTTCAACTCATTTAATGCAATAAATCAGTAATTTACTAGCGATTCTCACTGTGCACTGTTTTATTTAATTCTCCAGCACGCACGCATAACAGTGCAATATCTGTCTTTATTGCGCTGGATGCCACATCGAGCAGGACAATGTATATCACTGTAGACAATGCATTACCAGTAGCAATTACCCATGTAATAAAAAACAATAAATTTTTTAAGAAATCTGTTCTTTTGTAACATGTAGTGTCTTCTGCACAAACACGTGGCAGGAGACAGAGATAAGAGGAAATTAATTCAAAAAAGGACTATTTTCAAATATCACAGACACTATACATATTATTACATAAATCCATTGGCTTAACTTCCCAAAATCATGTTTCCAAATACTAAATATCACAGAATCTGTCTTCTGGTGTGCTGCTGCACGGGCAAGATCATAATCATATGGGCAGGGAATAGGCAATGTCAAAGATGTGTAAAACGATCTAGTGGACTGCAGCAACAGGGCAAAATATAGACAATCAAACAAATTCACGATTAATCCACAACACTGGAATAAAATACAGTCAATACACTTGTTCTTCCACTTCTGTAATTTCTTTTCACCAACAGCCAGGTAATGACCTCCCAGTTTGGACGTGAGAACGCCACAACACTGCAATTTTACAACACTCACTGCAGATACAAAGACACAGAAGAGTTCACCATGGAACTGACCTTCACCTCTCCATCTGTCGGCTTTGTATCTGGCTTCTCGCCCACCTTGTCCATGATGAACTGGTACACCTGCGTCACGCTGTCTATGCTGCCCGTCACAAGGCACACCCGCTCTGTCGTCCCTGCAAACATCAACACCACATTCTGCCTTGATCCAATTGTGTCATCATAAAAAAGGCATCTTCTTATAATATATCCAGTCCTTAGCACCGCTCAGTGCTTTACACTAGGTATCCCAATACAGTGGCATGGCGGTGCATACAGATGTCGATACTGTTGGACTTACCATTTATTTGTCCTCTATGTATTTGTTTTTCTATGTACACTACGTGAATAAAGTTTTCGGTTTTATAATCCTAAGCCTTTGTACTTTCATTCAGTATGCATGTTAGTCCAACTGAATACGTACTGAATAACCGCCAAGCCGATAAACAGGTGCCTATTCAAGACCACCAGTGCATACCGACTGTGTCACTGCTGCAGGCGAGACACAACGATGACGAAATGCGGCCTACTCCAGTGACCATTTACCACATACAGTTGTGTTCATACGCAATAAAGTCTGCATTCCCTCATCTTTCTAATGGTGCATGTCACATACATGTCTGGAAAAAAATAGTCCCCAAGAAAACGAAACGAAATATAAAGACAGAAACTAAATATACTCATAGTAATGAAACATAATAGTGATATATATCATATTTAAGATAAATATACCCTTATAAAGTAAATATATTTTTTTTACATGTTATGGTCACCCAGTGAAGTTACAATATTCATATGCACCCGCTTGACAATCGCCATTTTGAGTTGCACTACTCAAGATACTCTTGAGTGCCGAATAAACGTCCCTATACGCTTATTTATTTGATAAAAAAATGCCACCCTATACGCACCTTATTTGGCACTATACTATTATTAAATTTTTACATTTGTGCCAGCCTATATTCTCCGATAATCGTGGCAAATTATGCAGGGTATAATTTTTAGGAGAGCAATCATTCGCACTCCCTATTGCTAGCACTAAGCAATCATCCACCGCCAGGGCTGGGTCCAATTACACAAAATTATATCAATTACAATTACATTTTTTTAATTTCAATTACAATTACAATTAAAGTCATAATTTTCCAAATCAATTACAATTACACTGTTTCAATTTCAATTACAATTACATTATGCGGAACCAAATATATTCAGCATTTGTTAATTATGTATTTTTGCACGTTTTGCTGAATTTAAATATTTTGCACACAATTGATAAACAAATATAACTGTAATGTTTGTACATTTTGTTGAACTTTGACTTTGAATTATACTAAATAAAAAGATAGCAGTTTGAAACATATTTTCGTTATATCAAAATACAATGCAGTATCCGGACATAATCATACAGGACATATTCCCTACAGACAAAATCACAAAATATTAATGAAAAGTGAACAAAATCCCACAGGACAAAATACAAAAATGTGAAAATTGGACAAAATCCCACACGCCACAATACAATATTTATTTGTAGTTCTTCTGTAAGCATCCTTTCTAGTTTTGCAGACATTTATCTGCGTGGATTTCTTACATTTTTCTTCCTAAAATACTAATAATAGGGTATGATGTGTTTACTTTGAGGTTGTAGCTCCTGCTCTGAGTTAACATTCTTAATTGGTCTGCCCTTTGCTTTGTGTGAGTTGGGAATGGGGAGAGAGGCCATATAAATGGTCTTTGCCACCTGACCTGTCTCCAATCCACCACAACACAAGGGGTGTAATTGGCTTGCTAACTCTGCAATGTTTCACTGAGCTGATATTTTCTGAAGCAATATCAGGCTACAGGTCTTTCCATGTTGTTTGAATACCAGCTTAGCCTTTGTCTGACAATGTCTGTGCATTGTTTATTGCATCCTGTCTGTTACCAACTTATTGAAATAATTGCTAAGGCTACCCACCACTAGTACCACTGACCAGTACCCACCAGCCAGTGAATACTGTAACTTAAATATAAATATATAAGCAGGTGTTATTATTAGTCTTGATTTTCAACTCATGTGAGACTTAAATTATATTTTTATTGACAATTCATTCAGGTAGTTTGTGATATGAAACGTACTGTAATTGATTGTAATTGAAATAAATTTTCAATTATACAAAATATAACAATTACAGCAAAATTTCGAAGCCATAATCAATTACAATTACACAATTTTGCTGTAATCAATTACAATTACAATTACATAATTGGACCCAGCCCTGTCCACCACTCGCGATAAAATCACTTGCTCCCAACTGGAGCTGCATGTGGCTCCCTCTGACGGGTAAGTTATCATCCTTTCGAACGACAGTCGTGAATTTAGCGGCACCCCGTGTTTCTGAGGATCCTAGATTTTGATCTCGAAGCGTTAGACGGTTAAATTTCCATGATTAAATGAATCGGTCAAAATCCTTAGTTCTCTGGAGCTCGACATGGTATATTATTTGTTAAAACGCCATTATCACAGCGTAAACCGAAAATACACGATAATCTGTGTAGTTTTCTAGGGACGGCTTGGCTTCAAGTTGAGTAAAAAAATTGCTTCGGCGCTAAAAAAGACAAATATACTAGTGACTTTTTCGCATTATACTATTATTTGTTTTTAACAATTTGCCCCCTATACTGTTATTCGGCACTATACTATTATTAAATTTGACCGATTTGCTACTCTATACTTTTATTTGGCCTATACGTTTATTTGGCACTCAAGAATACTCAGCTTTGTTGTACGAGCAGTAATGGAAATTGATTTAACTGAAGAGTTTACCACAGCTTCGCGGGTCATAACAGGTATGTAATTGATTGTTAATATTATTTAAACTAGATTATTTCATAGCAATTTGAAATTGGTAGGAATTAATTACTTTGAATGATTTGCCTTTGAATTCGGAAACCTGTCATGCAAGTACTCCGCTTCAGTAATTATCGTGGCAGTGTAGCGACTGACTCGGTGTACTAAAATCACGTTTTGTTTATGTTACCGATATGCGATCCTCCCTTGCAGAAAAAATAGTTTGCAATAATTTATTTGTCGTGAAGAACATACACCTTTTATTAACAAACATCATAATATGGCATCTAACCGAAGCGAAAGGGGAGTGTCAGTCGTTCACCTAAGGCACATCGCCGCCGTTTGTGTTGGGCGATAATACAATAATTGTGTGATCGGTGTGTTCAGCCTGCTTGAATCTGTTGGCAAATGATACATTTGGGTAACTGGGTTACAAATTTGTGTTGCCTTATTTAAAAGGCCAGTGCACTATAAATATGTTCCTTTATCTAAACACCTTAGTTTATGTAAACGAAAATCAGATGCTTGAATGGTCAGGACACTCCTCCAAAGGGCAGAAAACCTGATAACGGAAGAAGAAGACAAGAACGCAGAGGTGGACCACATCAAGAAAGTGCTGAAAGCAAACGGTTACAAAACTTGGATGTTTAACACCACGCAACCAATGAGAAGGAAGGAGAACACCACCACAGAAACCAGCAGAAGACAACATGCCATAGGTCTGCCCTACATTTTCAAGATTTTCAAGTCCTATAACATCCCGGTTTACCACAAACCTATCAACACCCTGAGGTCACTGTTGGTACACCCGAAAGACAAAACAGCAAAGTGTGGGGTAGTATATGACATACAATGCCCAGAATGTGACCAACACTATATAGGAGAAACAGCCAGAACACTTGGCACAAGAATCAAAGAACATCTATCTTGTCGCCAACCCCTATCTGCTATAAGTGAACACAAATTGAACACAGGCCATCAGTGCTCTATGAAGGACGTCAATATTCTAGACCATGAGGAGAACTGGCACAGGAGAAAAATAAAGGAGGCGATTAACATCCACAGAAAGAAACCTATGCTGAACCGAGACGTCGGCCAGGAGCTCCCACCAGTCCTGGTCCAGCTTGTGTCACATGACATTGGTCATGTGACACATCCATAACTTCAGTCTGCTGAAGAAGACTGCGAGATGCAGTCGAAATATCCAGAACAAACTTCAAGTTTCTTGAGAGGTAATTATGATTAATATTAATACGAAAATCAGATGGTAAAATTTCAGTCTCAGTACTGACAGTAGGTAAGTCACAAGTACTGACAGTAGGTAAGTCACAAGTACTGACAGTAGGTAAGTCACAAGTACTGACAGTAGGTAAGTCACAAGTACTGACAGTAGGTAAGTCACAAGTACTGACAGTAGGTAAGTCACAAGTACTGACAGTAGGTACGTCACAAGCATGATTAAAAAAGTTCATTATTGCATTTCAGCTGGAGAGACACTAGGTTGTTCCGGTCAGCCTTCCTTGCCGTCGGCACCGGCCGATGTACATCTCTGCATAAGTCCTAATCTATGATGCGAAGGCTGCTGCCAATTTAACTAGGCTGCAGCTTGAAATTGGAGTTCGGCACATGTCACACGATGGACACGTACACAGATGGCCAAGAACTGATGCTGCTGCTGTTGGTGTCCAGAGCATACAATTCCATTCCAGATTTGGAATTGATATTCAAAAGTTGGTTGGAATTGATTTTTGTTGGAATTGGAATTGATTTTGTCGGAATTAATTACTTGATACTGTGAATGTTTAACCTTTAAATTTACTATTAAAATCATATTTGCCTGCTATTAGTATGTCACCCTGAATCTGGTAATAGCCAGGAAGCTGTCAACATTACAGCATAGGCACTGTTTAATCTGTTATTGAAACATTGTGAACAAGAACAGTATAATCATGAATTTGCATCAAAAAAATATTAAGTTACTGTAGCAGACAGTCAAACCAAAGTCAGACCATTCAGGCTTTATCTCATTTTCTTTCTCAGTGGACAAGGTTTATTTACAGAGATTGCCAATTAAGGGCACCTGCCTGCTAATCTTTGTGTGAGAGAGGAAGCCTGCCCCACTTGAATGCAGCCCCTTGTTTATCCAAGCCTAATGTTCAGCCCACAAGTTTCCCAAATTAAATAGGTCACTGGTCACCTGTACAGTACTGTTACATGTGGTTGTAGGGTTTGCCCTTTATAGTAATTCAACATTTCCCGATCAAGAAATTCAGGAGGATACATGTTGGTGATTAGTAGTGTGAATATGTTTAAAAATAGAATTGACAGATATTTGATAAGGGCGGGCTACACACAGATGAGAAAACTGTTGGGCTCTCGATAAGCCAATGGCTTCCTTGTCCACTTGCCATCTGGAACTTGTTGTTTGGGATGGCAATCTTGTTAAATCTTGATTAGGATGTTGAAGACTCAAAGTTTACAGTAAATTTGATGAAAGATCAATGATACCACAACTGATATTAACAGGAGGAAACTGTTCAAAACTCAGATTAATGACCCAACTGTGCTGTCCAAAATGCCTGGTTAACAAAAATCTAGGAGCGGCCTTGCAGCAGAAAGTACATATCAAATGGCTGAATGCCATTTTTATAGTAAACCTTACATAGATATATACAGATGCGTTGAATGAACAATAGTTAACTTTTTAATCATATCTGATTAAACTGTGTTAAAACGAATTGGATTTGAATTTTTCCTTAGCCTAGGATTTTAAAAGTTGGAATTGATAATTTGGAATTGGAATTGATAAAACAGAATCGACCCCCATGTCTGGTTCAGAGTCAGTTTGTTTTTGCATCTGATGTTCAGATTCTTTTGAATGCTAATGGTCACATGTGCTCTGTCTCGGAAAGATTATTTACAACAACTATATGAAAAGTATGCTGCAGAATATTTCTAAACATTTCAGCTGAATGACTGCAGCCATTTCGTCCCAGATTTTGTGTGAATTCTTGGTATGTAAATTGTTAATATGTATGGATGTAATCAAGAAATGCTGTGTGTGCTTTCCTCAGTGATAGATGCACATTCTCTTGAAATTTTTGTGAAGATACTTTGAAAATGAAACAAGTTACACTATACTGAGGTAGTTTTTTTCTATTGTATGGGCATAAGTACCATTTTGGCCTACATAACTGTCATACTCATAATGAACTTATATGTTTACTAATGCACATAATAAATCACAATTATGAAGAGAATTTATATTGATATTTTGTATTAGAGCCGCTCTGTGGGAATGTGTATATTTGTGGATTGAAAGATAGCTTTCGTTTATGCATTAAAATAGACAGGCACAGTATTTCCCAATAAACAGTGGACAAAAATCATAACTAAATAATGACTAAAGCGATTTTGTTCAAATAAAGTTTATTTTACTTCTAAATTAAGTCTCTCTCTTATAAGCCAATTTTAAATAAAATTTGACCAGGTTTGAATTTTTGGTTGGGATACCTATTTACACTTCACTTTCCTGACAGACCTGTTCATTCCAATGCCATCTCGACTACACCGCATTATGGACGTTTCTTCCTCGATGCATGTGGCTGAGAGATGGAGTCCACAGCAGGTTACACATTTACTATGTGTGGGATCTTTTACTTTAGAAGGGACCTACGGTATATAATCTTAGACACAGGCAAAGTGGGGCGAACGAAACTGCCCAAGTTTAAAAACGACAGCAGATGACTTGAATCCCAGACCTCCTAAATGACAGTCTGGCGCTCTAACCACTGCGCCACCATGTACCAATTGCGTCACATTAGTCAAACTAAACTTCTGCGATTCCAGTATGTGTAGTGTGCACAACTCTTTGCCCAAAACTAGAATTTAATTTTCGTACCTGGGTAATAGTCGTTCGCCTTAGACATCTTGATGTTGGCCCCGGATTCCTTCTG
Source organism: Lamellibrachia columna (assembly GCA_963662155.1). NCBI lineage: Eukaryota > Metazoa > Annelida > Polychaeta > Sabellida > Siboglinidae > Lamellibrachia > Lamellibrachia columna. The sequence goes on from OY759262.1 coordinate 25,862,655, forward strand.
GATCTGTGTAATTGTCTCACCACCCTTGCCAATGATGGCGCCCGCAGCCGCTGCAGGTATCAGCATCTTCAAGTGTAGAGTGTCCCCTGCAAGGAAATGATGATTCCCAGGTCATTTTGAAGAGTGTCATGTATCAGCCATGCCTAATTACAGTGAACTCTGCTTAACAGAATCGCCGCTCGCAGATAACAGAATCAGCCGCTTTAACAGTAGAATCAAATATACTGGTAGAGATGGAACCATTTAACTATTTCCGGCTTTCCTGCAGTTTTAAAATGTGTTGCGTAAGTGAATCCGTCACTAAGCAGAATCAACTTGCTCTCGTCGGAAGTGATACTGTTAAGCAGAATCCCCCAAAATTAGTAGTGGGGGGGGGGCAGTAAAACGTTAGGTCACACAGCCCGTACTGATGAATGCTGAGAAGGTCCAGTTTCTATTAAGCAATTCCAATATGGGCTACCTGACATTACCATGATAAAAATCACAAATTAAAATAAAATCTATTTATTATGTGATATTATAATGTGCAATAATATTGGTGCAAATGCTTTGATAGACATGTTATCTAAACTAATCAAGTGTTTATTTAGTAAGTACAATCACTGCCGATCAGGTGTCAACATATCATAGCAGAAATGTTATGAATTTTCAAGGTAATGGAACAATTTGTTGTTTTTGATTGGATAATATTTCATATAATATTTCAAGACTGCAAAAAATATATTTAGTAGCTATTCTGATTTATTAAGTGCACTGTAATGCCATGAAGGAGCCGCTGGGCACTGTCGATGAACTATTCAACTATCCCGGGGAAGTTTGATCGAGAGTGGTTGATAGCGGTCTGATCGAGAATGGTTTGATCGAGACTACATACACTAGATATAAATGACCCATACTGGAATTGTCGGGAGACTCCGGGAAATCTATCAAATCTCTCAGATTTCAAATGAAAAAAAATATATATTTGTCTGGTCTCAATTAACAAGATTGTCAATCCCTCCTTTTACCCACGGCTAAACAGTGTCCTTGTGCCTTGCATGTTGCATTGCTTATAATATGTGTTAAACGAATGATCCCCCATTATCGCTCATCAACGTACAATCTGTTAAATATCCATTTGAATAATGCCCATCAATACATCTCCACTTAATATGAGTTCTATTTAATTCATATATGTTTGCTAATTGTCACAATCGAAACACATAATGAACTAAAAAAACATATTTTTTTAATAGGTTTAACAAATAAAAATAAACGAAGCCTAAAAATACTGCCTCCATCGCCTCTGGTGTCAAATGCCTTCATCACCCAGGATAACAAACTTTGAAGAAAGGAAAATGCTTCAGTTCTAGCCCTGCCACTAAATTTTAACCCTCCGATTTACGCACAATTCTCCCAGAGTACCAAGACCTTCTGATTTACGCGTAAATCTCCTACATTTGCATTTCTGAATTTTAACATATATGATGATCCCATCAACAACCAAACAAGACCAACGGTTAGGTTTATTTGAAGGCCACAAAAACGAATTACCCACAAAAACAGTAGTAGGAGTAGCTCCTGATTCTATGACTATGCATCAATATCATCAAATCTGTTTTTGAGTGGGGTATCACAGGGATCAGTATTAGGCCCTATACTGTTTTTAATATATGTATATATATATATATATATATATATATATATATATATATATATATAAATACAACATGCGGTATATGTAATAACCTTTATTCTCATTGTAAAAATTTAGTTACACATCTACAAGTACGAGTACACAACTTGTACCATGGCTAATCCAACATAGGCTTTATGCAATTTTCCTGTTATTGTTGTTCCGACTAACGCTACACACACACGCACGCACGCACGCACGCACGCACGCACGCACGCACGCACGCACGCACGCACGCACGCACGCACGCACGCACGCACGCACGCACGCACGCACGCACGCACACACACACACACACACACACACACACGATTTGGAAGATGACATATCTAGCAAAGTACTGAAATTTGCAGATGACACAAAAGTATTCAGAAAGGTTACTAATGATATCGATACACAAAGTTCACAGGATGATCTAGATCAATTAGTTAAATGGTCAGAAAAATGGCAAATGTTATTCAATTTTGGGAAGTGTAAATGCATACACGTAGGACATGGAAACATGAACGAGGAATATAAAATGGGGGATGCTGTACTAGGTAGAACCACACAAGAAAAGGACTTAGGAGTAACATTTAGTACTGACATGAAAGTTTCAGAGCAATGTCGGATTGCTGCTTCGAAAGGAAATCAAATTCTAGGGCTAATTAGGAGAACTATCACATATAAGGAGCAGCTAAACAGCTAATTGTACCCCCTGTACAAAGCAATAGTTAGACCACATTTGGAATTTTGTATACAGACAGACAAGCTAGAAAGAATACAACGAAGAGCAACTAAAATTATTCCAGAATTGAGAGACCTTAGTTACAAAAGCCGCTTATTACAATGTGGTTTGACAACACTAGAGACCAGGAGACTAAGAAGAGACCAAATAGAAGTGTTTAAAATAGTGAACGGTTATGAGGATGTTGATAGGAATATGTTCTTCAAACTTAAAGAAGGCAGTAGAACCAGAGGACATAAAGCAGCATTAGTTAAGGAAGAGAGTAGGTTGGACATGAGAAAGTACTCTTTCTCACACTGTCACAGAGGGTGATAAATGAATGGAACAAACTGCTAAATGATTGTTTTAATGCTAGTAGTGTGAATGTTTAAAAATAGAATTGACAGATATCTGATAAGGACAGGCTACACATAGATGAGAAAATTATTGGACTCTCGATAAGCCAATGGCTTCCTTGTCCACTTGCCATCTGGAACTTGTTGTTTGGGATGTCAATCTTGTTAAATATTACCTCAAACTGTGGACCATGACATTTTGCTCAAGTAAAACTAAATGATTATGATATATTAATGTTTTATATCTGAAACCAAAAACAACTCAATTTCATGTAATTTGCATGACATCTGTGTCTGTGGCGCCATCAAAAATTTGGTCATCAGTTTATTGTACTGACACATCTATATTTGAAATGACAGAATTACATTTTTGCATGGAGCATTCCTGGCATGGATCCCAACTATACATACAACGTACCCATGCGCGTACGTTCGCGTTAGCGCGGTAGTTTGCAAACGAACTAGTCTTGTCTCTTGACTTAAGGTCATCGGAATCTGATTCGTGTTATTTGGAGGAGACAAGAGTGTATCGTAATATTTAGGAAGTGAGTGCCAGTAAGTGCAACAACAAATATGGTTTAGTATAAAAATAAATGCAGTGCGTGGTTTGACCGAGAAAGTTCCCATCTCCGATTCACCAAATCCTGTTTTATCGATGTTTATTATCGTGCCGGCCACGTGATGGCGATGCGGTTGTATTTTGCACGCGAGCATCAAGCACGCTTAAAAATTACTGTGACAATAGTTATTAATCGTGACGGTGCTATTACCAACCTAATCCTGGGTTGGAACGCTTTGTAACACCGCTTTCATTCTCCCCATCGAGCGGTCTTTTGCGAGAATCTGAAGTGTCCATCTTTCGTTAGTTTACGTTCATGCCGCCGTTTCTCTAGATATTGGTGTCCTTCGTGACCTATTTTTCGCATGCAGGGCAAGCATGTACAAACGATCGAATCGGTACAAAAGAGAATTCTATAATTAGTACAAAAACTCAAAGTGTATTGCCTATAGAATAAACAGTTATATGCTAAATAAATTAATATTACATGTTCAAATTGCATTGCATTCCTCACCAACATTTTGATTTCTTCATTCCGTGCAACTATCGTGAATGGAGAAATATATTCATATATTTTGAATTTGTCTCGCAATAGTTCCATCCATTAAAATAACAATTTAGGCCTAATTAATGCACTTAATTTTGTCAGACCCTTGTATGCTGCATGGGGGACAACTGTGCAGACAGGTTGGGATTTATACTGTATATTTGCAGACATAAACAAGCAAATATAACACCAAATATAGCACCAATCTTCAAGAAAGGAGAACGATATTGTCCATCAAGTTACCGCCCATGCAGTGTCACTCATGTGTGTGAGTGATACTAATGGAAACTAATGGAACACCTCATCTCAAAACACCTACTAAACCACCTTGAAGCCAACAATATCCTCTTTGACAAGCAGCATGGATTTCGAAAAAAGCGATCAACCGATACACAGTTGCTAGCCTTCACACAAGATATCCTGGCCAATCTAAGCGGCGGAAGGCAAACTGATGTAATCATTATAGATTTCGCCAAAGCATTTGACAAAGTACCACACCACAGACTAATCCAGAAACTTGAGAGATATGGTATCACTGGCCTTGTAAACACTTGGATTGAGACATTTTTGAAGGATAGAAAGCAACGCGTGGCATGTGAAGGTATTTATTCGGACTGTGTTCCTGTTATCAGTGGAGTCCCACAAGATTCAGTGATTGTCCCCATCCTCTTTCTGATCTATATAAACGACCTACCTAATAACTTCAAACCTACTGTCCGACTCTTTGTTGATGACACTATTATCTACATGACAATATCCAATGGTACTGACGCGACAGCCCTTCAACAAGTGGGAAGAAACATGGCAAATGGAGTTCCATCCCCAGAAATGTAGTGTTCTCCACATAACCAGATCCCATAACCCAAAATACAAACAATACACTCTTCATGGCCACATACTCATAAAGGAGGACAATGCAAAATATCTTTGTGTTGTCATAAATAAAACACTGTCTTGGAATAACCACATAAACGATGTCACAAAGAAAGCAAATGCATCCTTAGGTTTCCTATAAAGAAATCTCAGAATTGGCCAGGAAAATTTAAAAACCAATGCTTATTTAACTTTAGTTAGACCAAAGTTAGAATATGCTGCTGCCATATTGGACCCCTACACACAAACGTACAAAAACAAAATAGAGATGGTCCAAAGATGGGCAGCACGGTATGTTTGTAACAACTACAACTGCAAAGCAAGTGTCAGCACCATGATCAAACACTTGCACTGGCACAGCCTCCAACAAAGGAGAACTGACATCCACCTTGTCATGTTTTATAAGACATTACATGGTATAATAGGCCTGGACCTTTTCCCCCAACTTACCGTATACCCCTGGTGAGACCCTCCTGACACACGCATTCTGAAGCTTTTCAACTCCCCGTAATCACTAAGCAATTCATCCAGTATAGCTTTTTACCCCATGCAATAGCCAATTGGAATAACCTGCCAGCCAATGCAGCTACAGCACCAAGTTTGGAGATTTTCAGACAGAAAATCTCCAGCTTGCAACATTAATTGATATTGTATTTTTCACGCTATCAACTTTTCCTCTCCTCAAATTGCAGTTCTACACGCACACTATCATCTTTTCTCTTTCTTCCAAATATTTTATTACTTTCTCTTACATCACTTTAGCATGTGTGCACACACACACCAAGTCTATAAGCCTTGAAGAGAGGGTTGACTTGTACCTGGAAGTAGAAGAAGACATACACTAGTTACAAAATGGTTCATCCCATCAAAAACCAGAAACATAGTTATTAGCTCATCTTGAGTTGACAAAGCATGTGTGCACTGGGTGGATGACCCCAGCTTAAATTATTATTATTGGCATCCTTAGAAAGAAAGTATTATTATTGGCATCCTTAGAAAGAAATTAAGTATTATTATTGGCATCCTTAGAAAGAAAGTATTATTATTGGCATCCTTAGAGTAGAAAATAGCACCATTTTTCCTTTTTTTCTTTACATCATTTTTTAACAACATTTCGTTTGGGCATTAATTTGCAACATTCATTTGAGACATTCATTTTCCACCCAAAGGTAAAATGTACCTAGATGGGGAGTGGACAAGGAAGCCATTTGCTTATTGAGAGTCCAACAATTGTTCATCTATGTGTACTTCAGATATTTGTTAATATTTAAAAAATATATTCACGCTGCTAGCATTTACACAATTAATAGACAATAATGATTTACTGGTTGTGTACATTTCAAATGGTGTTAAGCAGGGTGGAATCCTTTCTCCACATCTTTTTAAAAAGATGTGTAAATTTTAATAAACTTCAAATTGGTTGTCTTTATGCAGGAACCATAATGAATCATATGATGTATGCCGATGACCTTTGTGTTCTTTCACCTAGTGTTTCTGGGTTGAAAAAACTCACCGATTGTTGTGCCATGTATGGCAATATGTTTAATATAACATACAATGCCAACAAATCTTTCTATATGTTGATTGATAAACCTTGGGGCAAGAAAAATATTCAACCTATTGTTATCAATAACCAAACACTACTTCATACTGAGAAATGTAAATACCTTGGCCATATTGCAAACAATAACCTTACTGATGATAATGATATTGCCAGGCAGAAAAGATATATCTATGCGCAAGCAAATGTTTTAGCCACAAAATTTTACTTTTTGTGCAACAGTACCATTAAAACAATTTAATTTAATTCATAATGTGGTTCAATGTATACCTCAAGTCTTTGGTGTAATTTAAAATAAAGCAGAGTCTGAAAAGTATTACTTTTTTATGTCGGTTAAAAAAGTCCAATAATATATTTTTTTGTGAATTATTTTCACACTTTTATTTATTATCGAAGTCCAATGATTAAACAATGGGTTGATCAATTGTATGCTTTTAATTCATGATGTGTGTACTTATATATATATATATATATTTTATTATTCTAACTTATTTTACATATATTTTTACTGGTCATGTATGTATAATTATATTTATATATATTTTATTCTCACTACATGTACCTCTAATGTTCAACATGTGTGCATAATTGTTTTATTTTACTTGTGTTGTTTATATATATGGGCTCTTGCCTAAAATAAAACAGATATGTGTCAACCTTGTTTTTAAACATATTCACGCTGCTAGCAATAATTTATTGTAACTTGCAACGTAGATGCTGATGTTTGTTTGGATGTATAGACAAATGTGGTGGAGCCTATAGTCGTATTAACAGTATCCTTACAAGCAAACTTTTTTTAATTTGATTTGTAAAATCAGATCAACATTTTCTTTTTAACAAATCCGTCAGATACCTATTCGACTGTATGCGCCTGTCGTTGCGAAGCATGCGCAGCATTTTTTCTATTGACGTCATATACCAATCGACAATATGGCGGACGGCGAATTGAATGTTGATGGCTTGATTTCCCGGTTATTGGAGGGTAAATTTGTTTTGTTATATGTAAATGTAAATGTCTGTATATTCACAATATGGTAACTAGTCTTTATGTATATAACTAACTTTCAAAATACGTATGAAATAACCCGTTCTACCAACTTAATTTCGTTAATGAATTGCGCCTTAGAATTCAGGAAATTTGTGTCCAAACTTACGAGCCCACAGGCAGTTAGGAAGGGTGTGTTAGGAAGTTCGTTTCCATGATCGTTGGATGAGTCAACCGACCGTTTATATCTACTTCTGATTGTTCATATACCAGTCGGTCCACTTTTACAAATCATCCGCGGCTATGTGAATCGCATCCCATATTATTATAACATTGTGACTTGCAACTTAAAGTTTGTTTCGATGGTTTATGACTTTATCCGGCTATTCGTTTGAAATTGATGCAGCCTGATATCTAGGCAAAGTCGTCCGCCCACTTCTAAGCGCGGATTTGGGCTTTCCATAGCCAAATGGCTATGGAAAAAATAAAGTTTTAAAACCGATACGCACTAACCGTTTCACATGTGTTCCGTGACATAATTTGTATATAACTTGGGTGTCAAGAAACAGAAGAAATGTGCTCCAAATAATTATTTATGAGTACATTTATCGGTCACATAGAAAAGATTTCATAAATAGCCGCCATACAGTGCATGTGATGTTGCCTTTGGGTCACATGGTCAAATGCGATTTTGTGTAGAATGAGGCCACAGTGGGCCAGCAGCACAAACAAATAAAACACCCGCTATTAAGTTAGTAGTTTATAGGGGGGTGATTAATGATGTAACTATGGCCAGCAGACGGCAATTCTTAGCATGACCTTATATTGATAAACGAGAATCCCATTAGGTAATCTCGCTCCACAACATCCGGTTATATACAAATTTTTACAAGCACATGTGTTCGGACAAAAAAAGGTAATAATTTCACACTTTTACATGGTTATTGTCAGGTAACTTTAGTGATATACATACAGTGCAACACGCTTATGACGAACACGGATACAATGAATTGACGAATATAACGAAACAATTTCTTACGTACAGATTTCCCCCTATTTTTTCCATAATAAGCGTTCACACATATTATGAACACAGGTATAATGAATTCACGAAAAAATTTCGCTGTATAACGAATTTCTGTCCAACTGAAAATCGCCCGGTTGTTCGCAAATACTTCCTGTCCATGACCTGGAAGCAATGCCCTGGCCTTGCAGAGTGGCAGTGACAAAGTAATTAGGTCAATGAGGGAAATAATCAAAGGTGATTGTTAGCTGCCCACTAAGCTATGTTTAAATAAGCACTGGTGCATGTAGAAGTTTGAACTACATTTAATATACTCAGCTCATGTGAGCTGATTACGGAATCGCTTTTGTTTCATCATCGAATCGATTACAATAAGCAAAACCAAATTTTACACATTTTGTTAACGAGACACTCGGGTCGGATTTGACGGATTTTTTTTATTATTCAACTTGCCATTAATGTAAGTTGCACTGTGGAAATAAACACGTTTCTGTCATAAAACATGTCTTGTATGATGCCTATCATTGCTAAATTTAAGTCTTTGTTTTTGTCAAATGAACCGAGACTAATGGAACATTAGGTGATTTTCCGCGAGCGATTGCATGCCAAAAAATGCTGCCATTCCAACATGGCACATATCACAGGAAAGCCCATATTCGCTCTGCATGATTGCATAAAATGTGCGCTGCGGGTATCTGTGTAATTCCGACTATAAATGACCGCCTTTGAATCATCTCGGCGACAACAGAATTGGGAATCCCACAACGTGATGTCGGATTCCCTCAATCGCTCTAATTGGATGTAATACTAATTTCCACCCTATGACGTCAGCTTGAAATACCAGCTACGTTCGATTCGATGGACTTTTTTACCCCCTGCGTTTCGTTCCTTTATATCGCTTTGTAAAACGACATAATGCCATTTGGTCGAAAGCGGGTGGGCGGTTACGGTACTGGGAGGCAGCGAAAGCTTGCATCGTTGCAGTTAGCACACGATGCGAAGGCATCGAGGGTTGAATACGCCAATGAACCTGTGGCGACAACTTCATCTTCGACCATGCCAGGCATGGTGCCAGCGAGAATGGCACTCAGTGTAAGTTTAATTTCTAATATTTCATATGTTCACTATGATAATGCATATGATTATGATTTATATACATTTTTGTTTTATCCAAACATTGTTGGCCTTTGTGGCATAACTATTACTGTATAAACGATTTGACGCTGGTCTAATTCATGCTGTTGATGTTCGTGGTTGTGTTGACATTCAGGCCCAGGGGCCATCCAGGCACATCAGAGGCAGAGTTGTGACTATGGTTTATTATATTACTACAATTTGCCTTGGTAATTATCGTATACATATTACATAGCCTATATAAACGCACATGCAGGTGTGTGTGTATAATATGGCAAAGCCAATAAAGTAAATTGCATTCAATGCCATACCCCTGCATACATAGTAAAGGGGGAGGGACTTTTGTTGTTGAACATGTCTTGGATACTTTTTTTTTTCATGAAATACATTTATATTGTGTATATTTTCCAGGCATCAAGGCGGCCATCAACAGCACCAGCTGATCCGTCTCGGAGACTGTCTGCCACTTAATGGAAGTTTGGTTATGCAGATCTTCTGGAGGAGATAGGTGTCCCGCGCTTCCTGGTTGAGGATGAGACAGATGCTGATGGAGATCTTTCAACAGTATTTGTACGCTGTGCCGTGTTGTCATCATTTGTCGTGAACCTGCCATGCACGTTGTGTAGGAAGCGTACACTCTCCATCCGAGCTGTCGACCGCACCCTCGGCATGGTGTGTGGTCTCGAGACTTTCTGCACCAGTTGCGACAAGGTCATCAATGCAACTCTGTCATCAGACCGTATCGATGGAACTCGGGCGACGAATGTCCCGTTTGTCGTGTTTTCCCGTCAGCTGTGTCGGCAACAATGGACATGATTGTCGGGTACTCAGGACTTGTGAAATTTATTTAACAATGCCAATGACTCTGAACTTTGCCTTTTGATAGATTATACATTCAGTAATGTGTATGCAAAATTTCAATAATCTAGGTTGCTTTTGAGATGTTGAAATGTATGTGCCAGTGTACATAAACTTTGAACACAATTTTCTCAAAAACATGTTTTCCCTCACACCTACTGCCTCCCGTGTCACTTACCTCTGCTACTGTTTGACAGAATTGCTTGAAACTTTCTACAGTGTTTCTTGATAGCATGCTCCTGAAAAATATGTAGTAACTTTTTAGAAAACATTACCTATATTTTATATATTGAACCATCAATGTAAAATTTCATAATGAAAAAAAACATTCAGATGTAAAAAAATCATGAAAACAAAAGTTTTTTGAAAACTGGGAAACTCAACTGACTGTTTTCATTGGGGTTATGTGGAGTAACTACACACCAAATTTGAGTCCTCTAAATCCAATGGTTACTGATATAAGTCACACGCAACATTCAATCCAAGATGGCTGCATACCATGGGAAAATCTGTATGAAACTTTCTGAAAAATCTTTACAGCATTACTGTTACCTGGACTTACAATATCTGAAAGTTTCAGCTCTGTAGGTTGAGTGATAATGAAATAAGAAAATAAAATGTGTTTAGACCCAAGCGACGCCTTAATACAGGGTCTTTGATACAAACTTTGTTACGACAGCTGGGATATGTGATTCTGTATAAATAGTGTGCTTGGACGCGGCGTGCTCGCCATGTGTTTACATTATATTTCATTACTTTTTCACAGACTGCGATGTTATACTATAACTTAACTTAATAGTAACATTTGTAACTGTTTTATGTGTCATCTAAATAAATGTTACACAACAAAATATCTTTGCGTTTGATAGACACCTGGCGAATAGTTTAAAAACTCACATACAACACTGCCACCTAGCGGATGAATGTGTACACGCATATACCAAATTCACGGATATATCGAACTCATTAGCTACCCACAAAGCAGTTCGTTATAAGCATGTTGCACTGTATAAGAATGCATACAGACATGAAATACGTGCTTATTGCTCTATTTATGGCGTTTTGGTAAGGTTTTATGTTTCGTTAAAATGCGTACGTTTCTGCCGAGTGTGCTCTTCTATACAACAGCAACAGCCAGATAGAAATTTTTTATGGCGATTGACTTTGCTTAACTGATATCTAGGTCCCAAGCCCAGCCAAATTCAAGATGGATGTTGGGTAGGAAAGGAACAACACAGTTGCAAACTTCTCTATATTTATAAAACACTGTTTTTAATTGGTTTAGCTACAAGTTTTCAGTGGTTAAATTATACACAGTCAAAGACATTCCCATAGCATGGTAAATAACAACAAATTGTTAAATATTTTAGTTGAAATAATTAACATAATTGTCCAGTGTCATAAAATGTACACCAGTTTTCAACAGTTACTGTGCCCTAATGTTATAGCTTTTGGTTATGTTATCAATCGAGTATGATTACAATAACATTCCGCAATGTGCATTCTTTGGTGAAAACAAGATGCCCTTTACCAATCTTTGACAAGAAAACACATGATTACAATTACTGAGTGCAATTACTCTATCTCTGTTCCGCAGTACTTTATTTTATCGTTTGACGTGGATATGATACAATTTATAATATATAAAAATATGATAAGCACTATATTTTTTTCGCAATAGTAAATGAATCATATTTCAAAACTGATAATGTTGGCTCTTTCACATATATGTTGTTCAGCCATGGGTAAACATTGTTCCTTCAAAGAATAACTGCTCCTGTCACCTGGTCAAAGAAACTCGCGTTGTCCCACTGTTGGCCTGCAAATTTTATACAGTCAAAGCCCTGTTAGATAATAATAAGCCTGTGTTACATTTGCGCGATACCTTCACACCCTTTGCTAGATAGTTCTTATGTTGACTTGTTATAACGTGAACAAAATCAAAAGATTATGGTAAGGAGTGTGAACTCTTTTGCACTCGGTTGTTATAAAATGTTACAAAATCTCTAGCGGCAGCGTAACTTTGCACAAAATTTATGAAAAATTATCCAAAATGTTTGAAGAATAGCCCTTATGAAAAATCGTAAACTTACAACTCCACCATTTTTACAGAAAAGTCTTTAAAGAATACGTGCCTTCTTTCGAACAAATGGGTGTATGTTTAGTCACAAGAGGGAAACATGCATGTCCAGTCAGGGGAAAAGCGATTCTAGCAGTTAGCATGGCGATAAAAATTACTCCCTAGATGATTGATCAGTCCGGGCGACAGGGAACGAGACTGGCCACTCACCTAAAATATATGCACTGAATGTGTTAATCTTGTTAGTGGAATTACTTCTGTCTGAGTACCTTTAAGTTGTTCAAGAAACCTTGCGTTCTTTGGGAAAGTATGTTGCTTTGATTCCATTTAAATTTTTTGCATGTTTTGTATAACACTATACATTGTTGTTGACAGTCCGAGGATGTCGACCAGGGAAAACTGTCCAGATGACAGAGGCTGAAGTGCGATCTCTCTGTCTCAAATCAAGAGAGATTTTCCTAAGTCAACCAATTCTGCTGGAGTTAGAAGCACCATTGAAGATATGTGGTTAGTATTCTGTTACATTAATTTGGCACTTGTTATGGTTGTCAAACTCAGTCCAGGAGTATTCTTTATTTATATCAATGTGCTTGTGAGGAACTATGCTCTGGAAACAAGGGTAACTATGCACTGATGCATATTATTGATAAAAAGGTTTAACAGTATTTTGAATTGGCGGCCGCTGATAAAAATGTTTTAATTTCTAACACTTTTTCATTTGGGGCATTCCATCTCAGATCAACCAAGGCATGTTGAACTCTAGTTACTTACTCCTTGTTCAAATTATACTAGGCCATTACAGAGACAATTTGCATGTAAATATGTAAATGCTTAGTTCTTTTGCACAAGTGCTCAAGTATAGCCACTTAGTCATTGGGTTAAAATTTTAGTTAATTCTGAGACATACATTTGTTTACCATTGGTTGATTTTACATGAATAAATAATTCAATATAGAAATGTCAGACTTCTTGTATAACTAGATATGTAGGTGTCTTATTGATCCAAATAAGATTAATTTGTGTTCTAACATGTTTTATTGTTGAAAGATCTAAATCACTCATTGGCTCAATTTCGCACATAAAAACACACAACTTCAATGGCAGATTGTGGGAGAACTAATATATAGAAGTGGAACTATAGTATGTCTGTTACTAACTATATACAACAAAGAATAAGATTGCCAAATCTCAGAGTTCTTGGACACATAGTTATTAGTATTTTAAGTAGAACAAGAAATCTTCATGATTTAAAAAAATTTGTAAAAAAATAATGGAATCTGCCAAATTTGAAATTGTTATAACTCAGAAAAGGTTCCAGCTACAGCCCCATAGTTTGATATGTGGTTCTGTGGATTAATTGATAAAATTGTTGTTGAATTAAAAAATATGAGTGTAAAAAGATTTTCCTATTTTTGCTTGATTTGACACGGAATGCCCCATATGCTATAACTCTCTAAGTACAGTGTGCCTTGATGCAAGAACTTGTAAATCTTATGGAATTTATCACTGACAATAACCGTTAACTCATTTGATAATATTATGTTGTTTACTTGTGAATAACCGAGTAGTAGTGATAATTTTATGTTAACATAATAATTAATGATAAAAAAATTGTGTTACCTCTTAACTTTGGAATTAATGGTGCTAAAGTACTGATATTGGTATTAAAATAAAGCTAAGACATTGTCCTATCCACATATATGCATCACATTACATGGCAGCAATGTGATTCTGTTGCCAGGCGATATTCACGGCCAGTACACAGATCTGCTACGTCTGTTCGAGTACGGTGGCTTCCCACCCGAGGCCAACTATCTCTTCCTGGGGGACTACGTCGACCGAGGCAAACAGTCACTGGAGACCATATGTTTACTACTGTGTTATAAGATCAAATATCCCGAGAACTTCTTCCTGTTGCGTGGCAATCACGAATGTGCCAGTATAAACCGAATCTATGGTTTCTACGACGAATGTAAGTGCGATCACACGTATTGTTGTGTCTTATTTTGTAACATTTTAGTTAGACTTGGGATCAATGACATTAAATCAATTCCAATTATGCACACATTACAAATACCAGTTCCACCTCAAAAATGCCAATTCAAATTATCAAGTCCATACCAAAATGAGAGAATGTGAACAGAGCAACCTTAGACATACTCAGTGCAAACAAATAACATAAATTTTAGAGCAACTATGTAATTTTTGCATATTATGGTACATAATATTAAAAAAAATTATTTTCTTGATTAAAAAACATATTTTATTGATTATTTGTTGCAAATAATTTTAGTTGAAAAGGTACATGATGTAACTGGAAAAGTAATTGAATATACCAATTACATTTTCACCAATTCCAATTACTTTTAAAAACAAAACAATTCTGTTATTCCGGAACTGCTAGTGACATTTCAATGTAATTAACCCCAATGTCTGGTTTTAGTCATCCTGTTGTAATCACATTGTTATATGAATGTTGGTTTCCTTTCTATTGCTAGCGTTGTTTAACTTGGCCATGTAAAATATCTATACACTTTACATTCGCTCAGTTTCAGTCTGTACAGATAACTTTATTGTCACAAGGGTAATCATCTATATACCACATTTGGTTTAGTGGGTATATTTGGTATATAATATTATGTAGCGTGTTGTTGTTTTATTTGTAGGTAAGAGACGCTTCACCATCAAACTGTGGAAGACGTTTACAGATTGTTTCAACTGCCTCCCAATAGCCGCAATAGTTGACGAAAAGATATTCTGCTGTCATGGGGGTCAGTGCCACGCGACTCTTTGACCTGGTGTTGGTATTTCTAACATATACATGTGTAACATCGAGGTCAATTTGTATTTTGACTCTCTGTGTCGATTCTTGATACAGACCGCTATGGTGTTAGATGTTATCCTTTTGAATTATGCGCACCTGCTCACCATACTCTAGTTGTCAATTCAAGTGACACTAGAACTGTCAGTGTGGTATGAAATCAACTACCACCATTCTGTATAGTTTTTGTACCATTCTGTTCTTAACACATCTTTGAGACTGGTGGTCTTTTCCAGTGGCTAGTAATGTTGTTGAGCCGTCATAACTTGGACCTTTCTCTCGGTCTCTTTTCAGTCACCTTCATGCTTAGTGCCATAAGCATCTTCTCATGACAAGACCACACCATCTCAATTTGTTCATTTTTATCACTTCTACGATTAGGGTGACCTTGTTTTTCCTGTAGAGTTGATCATTTCATTACTACGATGTGTCAACGAATATGTGGTTTGTACTGCATGATGTTAGGGTGTATGTAAAACAGGTATTAGTTTGAGGTTTTAGTGGCTTTACCGATGGGTATGACAAGTTGATACCTAAATACATTTTCTGTTAATCTGTTATTGGGCAGTCTTTTATTCATGGTGTTGGAAAGTTTGAAAACTTAGTGCATATAAAATATATGTATCCCACATAAAAATTTTGGTAGCAAAAATAAAAGGGTTAATGAACAGAAATTATTCACTGTAGTAGACATGCTACTGATTTGCACTTTGTATATCAGAGTTAATTCATGTGGTTATCTACAGTATAAATATTGTTAGCGTCGGGCTAATGTAGTATTTATTTTATTCAAAGTGCTTGTGCAACTTGTTACTAACTTCATAGAATGTGTTGTAGAGATCTAGTGTGACATTGTGTGTGTTGCGTGTGCAGGTCTGTCCCCAGACCTACAGTCAATGGAGCAGATTAGAAGAATCATGCGCCCCACAGACGTGCCCGACACAGGTTGGTTATTTATTGCAGCTAGATTACACAGATCTGGCAAACTAGGTGGTGGTCGTTGTCTTGTGTAGAAGTGCTTTTAAATCTCTAGAATGGTTGTAGCCCATTGTAAATGGATGTTCATATTTGTTGTGTGTGGATATTTTAAGTAATATGTGCAGTTAGTTTATTAAAAGAGTGCATACCTTTGTTAAAATCATTGAAAGAATTGACTTTGTTAGATTATGTAAGTTGCAAGAAAGTGTGGTTAGGCTTGCTAGTATATAGAGCCGGACCACGTTTGCTCTTTTTTCCATTTTGACCAGACCTGCTCACCAATAATTTCATAGTCTGCGAGGATTTCACCAAAAATAAACAGCAAGTCATAGTTGATAGTAGATAGGTTAAATTTTTGGCGAAGTGTGTCTGAAGCGAGATGTGAGAAACAGTGGGACCTTTGTGTTGGGCACTATTCACTGTGTATTCTGATGTTAGTTGCCCTGGTGGTACGGGTGTAGCAAAACATTGAACTGTCAATGCATCGCAGTAGTGATGTGGTGATGCAATACTATCAATAGTAAATTAAATTATCAATAGTTAATGTCAATGGTACACTGAACTATCGATAGTAACGATAGTTGACAAAACAATTCAGCTGAACTACTTGTGCCATTGTAGTAACAGAAATAAACATATTGTTACAACTTTATTGGATAATAAAAAATTTTTATTGTCCTAACAGCAGCAATGGTCGATTAGAACAGCGTCATTCATGGATTCAGCATTTATAATCAACCACCTCCAGTGCTGATTATAAATCAGCACTGGAGGATCATGGATTCAGCATTTATAATCAACCACCACCCGTTAATTACGACTCGGGATTGTTCGTGGCTATTCGGTATTCCGTGATACAATTGCAATACTATCACGATAGTTATGAAACCATAGTATTGCAATAGCTACACAGCTATCGCGACACTATTGCAATGGTAGAGCTATCCCCGATAGTCACCCCCACCTGGTGGTGTTTCAGGCCTGCTGTGTGACCTGCTGTGGTCAGACCCTGACAAGGACGTGCAGGGCTGGGGCGAGAACGACCGGGGTGTCTCATTCACCTTCGGGGCGGACGTCGTTAGTAAGTTCCTCAACCGACACGACCTAGATCTTATCTGCAGAGCACATCAGGTGAGTGGAGATAGAGAGAGTGATCCTGCCCCTCGTAGGTGCTAACCCAGGGTGGTGCACTGCACACCTGTAAGAGTGGCTACAGAAATCTGTAAAGTCGACTTTGCCGCAACTCTTACTTACTTAGACCTCTTCACTCAAAGTAGAGTCTAGGGCCGTAACGATACTTCCCCAATGCACTCGATTATTGGCTGATTTCTTCCCAGGTGGTTCCATGCTTTGTCATTTCTTCAGCTACTGACCTCCAACTATTTTTCGGTCTTCCTGGTTTTCTTTCCCCTTGGGGATGCCATTCTGAGACATTTGTTTATGAATGTTTTTGATTGTTGTCTTAGTTGCTTTCCGTGTCTCAGAACATAGAGCAACACGCTTTTCACATTGCTGTTGAAAATGACGATATTATTTCTTGTTGAGATGCATAGTGTATTCCACACTGTCTTTAAGGCGGTGAATGCATACGTGGCAGCTCACACAGGTAAGCAAATTCGCACAAGATTCGCACTTCGGACATGTTCATGTCTGGTTCAAAATGCATAGAATCGTAAGGAATATCTCCTACACCTGTTAAATAAGGACACCTTTTTATAACTTTCTGGAAAAAAATTTCAGCAACTTTGGAAGACTTACGGGTGCCCTCACAGATGTTGGCAGTAGTCGCCCAGTAACGGATCTGCGATTGTTCTATTCGCAGGTTGTTGAAGACGGATACGAATTCTTTGCGAAACGACAACTTGTGACGCTGTTCTCTGCACCAAACTACTGCGGCGAGTTTGACAACGCGGGAGGGATGATGTCAGTTGACGAAACACTCATGTGCTCATTCCAGGTATGTTTCTTGGGTGTGCTAGCAAAATGCATCTGTTGGGTTTCTACCGGGTTTCACCTTGAATAATGCACTGTCTTACGAGACATTTCATTCGAATTGTGAGCTCCACTTTCTAATATTTTAATATGAGGGGGTTTCTTAACTAAGTTGGGGAGATGTCGATATATGAAGTGCAAAAATGTCCGTTATCAAATTAATCGTTTTACTAAGATCCACAGCCTTGCTGTGAATGATTTTAATCGAAGCTATGCTTGTCCACACTTTTGTGATTACTAATCGTTTTCTCAATATGAAACCTGATTTTTTTATTGGAAAGTACTGATCATATAGAACAAAACTATTGGTGTTGTACTGAAGCAATATACAGCTGCAATAATCATCACTTAATAAGTCTGGATTGGTAGCATGTAATAGATAAAAAAAATTTGTGTCGTGACTAAAACTAATCCAACCTTTGCATTGGTATCTTCAGATCCTGAAGCCATCAGAGAAGAAAGCGAAGTACCAGTACGGTGGCCTGAACTCTGGCCGCCCCGTGACACCGCCGCGCGGGGCCCAGGCAAAGAAGAAGTGATCCATCCAACTGACACACGATGACGACGCTGCACGTTGACAAAAATAACGGAACACTGAACAGCACAGTAGAGGCATGATTGACAACGATGTCTACGAACCTCGCACTGAAACATGTCAACGGACAAAGCGATCCTCCATCACTTACACAAACACGCTTTATGCAAGTTGAAGAGCGGCCAGACTTTTTGATTTTGTTGACTTTTATGAAACTGCCGACCGCCCACACAGACATTCACTATACGTATGTAGAGATACAAGTTATTTTAACAAGATCAGCAGCACACACTTTCAACACTTCGAGCTACGCCATAGCAGTGAAATGCCCACGTAGGGAACCTATTGTGTATATTTCCAGTATATTCGAAATCGACTGGCGCAAAGTCGGAATTAATTTATTACCTGTTGGATATATCTCTCAGCTAGGTAGGTATGCAGGAGAGCGGACGGACCTGGGTGGCAACACCAGAAACTCAGAGGCAATCTTTAAAATGGTGGATGCAGAAATTTTGCAGCAGGCTTTTACGCTGCCAAAAGGGGGAGGGGGGAACAACTTAAATGTGATGATGGATTGTCAGGGTTGTTAGCAACGTTACAACTGAGTGTATCCTGTTAACATAATTTCGCTGGTTTCATTCGAAGAAAGTCTGTACCACTACGCTGCTGGGTTTGTCTGTTTGGACAGTGATCAGTGGCTAGTGCGATAGCACAAATGCTGCACCAGTTCAAATAGTTTGTTAAGTTGTTTTATATTATCGATAGCATTTTAACAGCGATTTTTACCATGGATTGCGCAACGTTCTCTTTATAAAGGTGCATTTTACCACATGAGTGTGTGCGTGTAAATGGCGATTATCCACTCCGGGACGTTTGTGACAGTTAACTGTTCTCGTTTAGTAGATCGACCTGGCCATCGACATCACTGGAATGAGGCTAGTGCTTGCACTGAGGCCTGGATTGCAAACACAGTTTGTTAAGATATGCACTGTTACAGTTTTAACAATGTTGAATTAAAAGTTACATTTTGTGATTATCCTCCTTTTATTGAGAACCCGTACCTACATACCAAACATGTAATCGGTTTGTCTAGTATCAAATGCTCTTATGCAGATTTAAGTGTTATTTTGTCTTCGACTTAGCGTATTAGATGCAGAATGATCAATTTCATTAACTCATCTGCCTTGATTTTAGCTACTGCATAGCTATGATATTATCAAACTAGGATTTTTATATTTGTCTATGCACAGCAGAATATCCATGCATTTTAGAAATCATAACTGGTGATTCAGAAAATGTTATACTTCTGGCATGCAGAAACTGACTTTTTTATTTTAAGAAGAAAACAAAATGTAGGCCCCTATTTATGCTGAATAGGGGCCTATAAGGATAATACAAAGTTGTTTTGATTAAATATTTTGCGAGACGCCTTGGGAGCTAATGTGTACATTAAATGTCTCTCTTCATAGAAACGTGGGTAGTGTTTGTCTCGTAATAATATACATCTTCAGTGTTGTAGTAGGAAATGTAAGTTTGACGAAGTATGTACAGTACTGTGCACTTGCCTTGTTCCACCAGATTTACCGTGCATCAACTTTATACTATCGTATTACCTTCTCCAGTAGTGTGAAGAGTCACCAGGGCATCAACATCTCGCCATCTCACCATTTAGCTGCTGTGGCAAATCTATCCTCAAACACTGCAGATATAATTATATAAGAGGAAATTGTTACAAACAAGGAGAGAGAACATTCCAAGAAAGAAGGCCTTCCTTGGTGCTTTGCGCCAACGCCTGCTCCCAGAGTGGAGAGGGACAGCTGCTCAGCTAAGGAAGAAGCACACATAAAAGAACATGACTTGTTTCACTTTAATATTGTTATCATGACAGTCACTTATGAACTACCAAGTTATACGTCCGGAGGATGGTTATTTTGCTGGTTATTATAAATTAATGTTGTGCAGGATTCTAGTAAAGCACATTGGTAATAATAAACAGTTAAATATTTTGTATAACTCTGTAACACAGAAAACCACGGGATGCGGTCGAAATATTCAGATCGAATACCAAGTTTCTTGAGAGGTAATTACGTTTAATATTAATAACCGAAAAACCGTATCATCTATCCATTCATGGTTTATAGTACTGACGTCAGTAATGAGGTGTGTGGACATGCCCCACCTTCCCCTATATTAAACTTTTGCAACCATAATCACATACCGATAGAATTACGTATGGCAATGTTAAGGTTGCATACAGTACTACAAATTATATCGAGATACACAGAACACCACTGTTCCACCATTGCACTAGAACATACCAGTTGCTATTGTTCATTGATATAAGTTAGAATATAAGTTTTATAGTGCTGGTAAATAAATTTTAAAGTGAAGTTTATTGTGTGTAAATATTTACAGTTTAGATGATCCAGGGAGGCCTGCGCTAAGACCTGAAAGATTGCTATCGTAGAAGCCTCCCTATGGCTGTGTATAGTGCAGTAATTGTTATAGTAGCAAATTTTGCCAACATCAGTAGAGAACTAACAAAAACTAACAGTGCTAATAGTACTAACAGTACTGGTGGTGATGATAATAATACAGGCCGTACAAACAATGTAAACAGCAATAATAATAATACAAAAGTTATCAGAATATATAATTTTCAAATTGTACAATTACATATTATGTGGACATTTTTGTTGAGTGTTTAAATTAGTTATGAGTTAATCCAGTAAGTTCTGGTGTTTGTTTAGTATTCTTTTATGAGTTAGGATGTAGTCATACAGACAAAATAAAATAATAAATATTTTAATAATAGTAATATTATCTGAAAACCTAGTATAGCAATACATTACATACCATAACATACGTTTCTAGATTTCAGCTGGTATATTATTTTTGCAGATATAGCAGTTTTTAGTATTGCATTCTGTGCCGTATTTACTTATAATATACTTTTTTGAGTAATTTATAAAGCCCTGGTAGGAATGGGTGTTAATTTTCTCCATGACAATTTTTGGAAGAGAGTGTTCTTGAAGTAATTGTGGTATTATATGCCTGATGCAGTGGCGGCAATAGATTGTATTAGTTTGTTTAATTTGTATGTCGCAGTCACAGTTTTGGGGGAAATTATTTATTTTATCGGTAAACCATTCGTTGTCTTTTTGGCCTATGTCACATTTTCATCAGCAATGAACATGTCTTTAAAATATTCTGGAACGGTTCCATTTTTATATCTGTAAAAAAACTTCATGCATGACAGTTTAAAGAGGTCGTCTGCTTTTAATAGTTCAAGTTCTTTAAGTAGAGGTGTACTATGTGAGTTACATTTACTGTTTGAGATAGATCTAATCGCTTGTTTTTGTAATTTATTTATCCTTGTGTAAATTTTCAGCCCCATAACACCCATGTTAGTATACCATAACTTAGGTGTGACATAAATAACAAAGAGTATATTATCTTTAGGATGTACACTGGTGCATAGTGTTTTAATCTATAGAGAATTCCACATATCCTTGATAATTTGTCGGCTATAAAATTTTGGTTGGAGACCCTGTTATGTTGGAGTCTGTTGTGAGAAATTTAAATTGTGTCACCCATTCCATTGGCATATTATTGATTTTAGTGTTGGATACTTTGCTGTTCTTTAATGGTCTCTGTTTATAATGAAAAATCATCAGTTTTGTTTTTTCAGCATTCAGGGACAATTTATTTACTGCCAACCAGTCCGTTATTTTAGCCAATTCTGAATTTGTGTTGTTGGATACATCTGAGTTATTAGTTTGGTCGGTTGTAAAGGTACTTAGTGTGCTCAGCAGGGTGGTATCATCTGCATACATTATTGGAAAACAATTTTACTTGATGTTGCTAAATCATTAATATATATATTAAAAATAATAATGGTCCTAGAATTGAACCTTGAGGGACTCCTGTAGTTATTGTTTTTAGAGATGATTTCGTGTTGTTGAATTCTACATATTGTTGTCTGCATAGTAGATAGTTTTTAAACCATTCTAATTCAGCGTTTCTTATGCCATAATGTTCAAGTTTGTTGATAAGGATTGTATGATCAATTGTATCAAAAGCCTTCGACAGATCTAGAAATACTGCTAAAGGTAAGCGTTAATTTGTCGTCAAGGTTTAAGTATATTCAGTCAATTAATTAAGATATGGCCAGTTCAGTAGAATACTCAGCTCTGAAGCCATGCTGATTTTGGCGGCAAAGTTTATTTACAGCGAGATAGTGGAATGTTTTTTTTCAAAGACAAAAGTGATATATTGGTCTGTAGTTGTTGAAGTTATGCTTATCATCCTTTTTGAAGATGGGAATAATTTTAGCAATTTTTTATTTATGAGGGAATTTTCCGTTGAGTAGAGATTGGTGGATTAAACTGGTATGGGGTTTTGCAATGACATTAACCGAAGCTTTTAGTAGGATTGAAGAAATATTGTTATTTCCCATACTGCTTTTTGACTTTAAATTTGTTATTATATCTTTTATGTCATTTGTGTGTTAATTCATAAAAACAACTAATATATTGGTGTCAAATAAACACAATGAATAGGGCGTTTTAGCTAACAATTCATCAAGTACGCAGGGTTAAAAATAATCAAAAAGAATTTATTATCGTGTTCTTGTCAGGACGGGTTACGCGTTGTAGTGGGTTAACACAATGACCTACTTAACGCACGCTTATTTTCACCCGTTCCTTTTATCGCCCGGCTTCGCATCGTCCACACACCAACGTGAAAAGATGACGAAACGCATGTGAAACAGCACTCGGGTATAGTTGCCATTTTAACTCCACACCAGTGGTACCGTAGCGGTTCAAGTAAAGTTTCTCATAAGCCACGAAACACCTGAAATAAAGGTAATTTTAACCCAACCAGATGCAAGCAGAAAACCCAAGAAAATTAATGTCAAAATGTATGCACTGCCACTGGCCACTGCCACTGTTTATTGCCGTCCGTTGCCATTGCCTCAGCCCGTTCACTTCATTTCAGAGTATTTCATTAGAAAATGTTGGATCAAGTCAGCTTGAAGGCGCACCCGCAAGGCAGGCCACCTGATCCAAAATGTTTACACTTTAGAAAATAAAATAAAATGAATACAAAATAGTTCCACACATTTTCGTCCAATAAAATTAAATATGATGTGTGCTGCACTGGCACTAGTCTTGTCACGTAACTACAAGTGTTACGTATATAAATATGTTTAAAAAACCTGTTTATGCATCATTTTTATTCAACAAGTTAACTTTGTTGCATGTTTATGCTTCCAGTGACCAATATATATGTATTTTTTTCTAGTTGTATATGTCTGACTAATCACATATCTTGTTTTAACGCAATATCTCAAAAAGGGGCATAGTCTGACGATGAGCAGAAACTACTCCGGTGTCTATAAAGAATGCTGGCCTGCAGTTAACAACATATGAAAATGATGTACAACATTGATAGAGATAGATAGAGAGAGAAAATTATGAAAGCAATAAAAAGATGGAAAACTGTGAGCTTTTTTATGCGACCAAAATGATTAGAACTGGGGAATTATTTGGGCTATACCTATCATGTGAGAAAAGATAAATAGAGTGTCACTGAGCACTATCGGGAATCATTGCGGGAACATTAAAGGTTCTTCTGCAATTCATTTAGCCGATTGCAAATCAAGTTCGTTTGTGTTAAAATTTGTAGTGTGTGAATAATTTAACTCTTACAGCGCTTATATGGCCGATAACCATGTTTTAATTGCCACACAGCTGAATTGGCTGATCCCGTTTTTGTAAAACATATTGTCATTTGCTGGAAGCTAAGTTACTGATACAAATAAAATATTACCATATTACATAAATAATTTACCAAAGCTATCAAAATGTTATAAGTTCGAGGTTTGCACACTTGTATGAAGCTGTGACCGCATGAGTAACTTATGATACATTCCTCGTGGATAATAAAAAGATTCTGCAACGAACAAAATTCCTCCACTTTTAGCAACTGAAGTGTGTGCCACCTGAACAGCCAGCATGTCGTATAGCGGAGCGTGCACACACTGTGGATGCAGGGAGATTGACATAGACCCGGCACGAGGAGATGCCGTCTGCACCAACTGTGGCTCCGTGCTTGAGGACCAAATCATTGTGTCTGAAGTGCAATTTCAGGACAATGCCATGGGCGGGTCGTCAGTCGTCGGCCAGTACGTGTCATCAGAAGGTAGGCATTGTTTTTTCTGTACTACCTACTGATAGCATCCCATTGCATTTCATTTATGTTGTCAGCTAGTTCAATTGATTTCAAAATGATTGTATTATATTCTTAGTATTTCTTATTCTGGTAATGTTGCCGGTAGAGCAATAGGGTTGTTAAACGACCTCTGACTGAGATGAGGCCCATTTTTATATATACGCACACTATGTATATATATATGTATATATATATATATATATATATATACACATGTATATATATATATACATATATATACACATATATATATATATATATATACACACACACTATATATATAATATATATATATATATACACACACTATATATATATTTATATATATATATATACACACTATATATTTATATATATATATACACATACATATATGTATATATGTTCTTAAATTTACCCAGTGTATCTGCTTGTCAATAAAGCCTGTCTACCATCAGACACAGATCAACAGATCAAAGGTTGCAGGTAGGCGCATACTGGGTCAGTAGGTCAGACATGTAACCTGGTCCAAGGCCATGCAAAGCAGAGAAAATAAGGACCAGTAGTTTGTACTGGACCCTCCAGCAAACGGGAAGCCAATGTAATTCAGTCAGCACCTGTGTTATATGCTGGTGCTTTCACTGTCGCATAATCAATCTGCAATGTTGTTACACAGGCTTTTGACTAGGTGTGAAAGTTCTAAGTCTTATATGAATTTCGATGAGTTAATTGCAGCATATTTCCGGTAAGAAACCTGTTTTTTCTTTCCATTTGGCTTTGGTGCTTGGAGTGTGCAGTGCACGGAGTGGTGCATGGTGAGCAGGGAGCCCACCATCACTGACGTCATAACATGGTGATCAGTGAGCAGGGAGCCCACCATCACTGACGTCATAGCGTGGTGATCAGTGAGCAGGGAGCCCACCATCACTGACATCATAACATGGTGATCAGTGAGCAGGGAGCCCACCATTACTGACGTCATAGCATGGTGATCAGTGAGCAGGGAGCCCACCATCACTGACGTCATAGCATGGTGATCAGTGAGCAGGGAGCCCACCATCACTGACATCATAACATGCTGATCAGTGAGCAGGGAGCCCACCATCACTGACGTCATAGCATGGTGATCAGTGAGCAGGGAGCCCACCATCACTGACGTCATAGCGTGGTGATCAGTGAGCAGGGAGCCCACCATCACTGACGCCATAGCATGGTGATTAGTGGATCAGTGAGCAGGGAACCCACCATCACTGACATCATAACATGGTGATCAGTGAGCAGGGAGCCCACCATCACTGACGTCATAGCATGGTGATCAGTGAGCAGGGAGCCCACCATCACTGTCATCATAACATGGTGATCAGTGAGCAGGGAGCCCACCATCACTGACGTCATAGCGTGGTGAGCAGGGAGCCCACCGTCACTGATATCATAGCGTGGTGAGCAGGGAGCCCACCGTCACTGATATCATAGCGTGGTGAGCAGGGAGCCCACCATCACTGACGTCATAACATGGTGATCAGTGAGCAGGGAGCCCACCATCACTGATGTCATAACATGGTGAGCAGGGAGCCCACCATCACTGACATCATAACATGGTGATCAGTGAGCAGGGAGCCCACCATCACTGACGTCATAGCATGGTGAGCAGGGAGCCCACCATCACTGACGTCATAGCGCAGTGAGCAGGGAGCCCACCATCACTGACGTCATAGCGTGGTGAGCAGGGAGCCCACCGTCACTGATATCATAGCGTGGTGATCAGTGAGCAGGGAGCCCACTGCCACTGACATCATGGCATTGTGATCAGTGAGCAGGGCGCTCACAGTCACTGACGTCATAGCGTGGTGATCAGTGAGCAGGGAGTCTGACGCCATAACGCTTCCAGAGGATGGCATCATTACGAGGTCCAGAATATTCCTGATGGTCTTTGTTTCCGGAATTCCCATAGTGGATGTTAAAATCGCCCAGGATGATTTGTTCTGTCAGTTTTGTTGTGAAAAGTTCCATGAGGTTGGTAAACTCGGTCATAAACGTTTTGAAAGAAACTCCGTGTCGGCTAGTAGACGTAGTCCTGTAAATGAGTAGTAGCCTTATGATGCTTGATGGCATACTAAACATCACCACAAGACACTGGAATGATGATGCTAGCCGTGGTCTCGAGAAACACACGTTAATAGACGACTTGTATAAAACATCGATTCCCCACCCCATCAGTCAGTACGAGGCAGGTGGACGAAGCTGTGGCCATTCGGGATCAGCTTGCTGATGTTTGCTGTGTCCTTGGTGTCATCGGTTAGCCTCGTTTTGGTCAGCGTGATGATATCGATATCATATTCATGGATGTAATCAGTGATGTAATCCATTTTATTCCTCACGGATCTTGCTTTTAGCAGGGCTAGGTTCATGCAATTCTGGCTTTCAGAGCGTTTAGTTGTTCTTACAGTTGCACGGTGAGTGGGTGGCAGGTAAGTGGCAGCTGCGTCTCGTAGGTAGCTTTGCGGGAATGCCAGATTCAATCGATGTCCTCCATGCGTCAGCATTCGGGGAAAGTCCAAGTAGCTGGACAGCGGCATGGTTTCAGGGATCAGCCATGGTCATGCCAGAATGACCAGCTGGAATGTTCATGTGTTGTCAGGTGACTGAATCCACAGTGTACAACAAAGAGAGTTTTTAAAATCAGTAAAACACACACATACAGCAGACTTGTGCAGGATGCGACTTCTTGGTATATTTCAGATATATTGACACACATAATACGTACACAATAAAAATCGGTGTGGTTGGTTAGTAAAAACATGCACAAATGAGGCAAAATGTTGACTAATCTATATGATGTTTGCAGGTGGCAAGACGCCCAACTTTGGCAACGGATTTCATCAAGGTCTTGGTAAAGAATCACGACACATCACGCTGCTGAATGGTGAGTGACATTTGTGATACCAAAGGTTTGGGGGGCACCTTAACTGTGAATTGTTTTAATTGCAGTACAGTTGTGTGTTTTAATATGTGCATAGTATTTGTGTGATCCACATTTCTCTGTGAATGCGCAAAGTTTGTAAATGTATACCATAATTATGAGAGGTCATAAGCTAGTTAATTATACAGTAGTCTCTCCCACTTTTGTTACATGCAATGATAAAGGGAAACAGAAGTCATGGTTTTGGGCCTATGCAGCTGCTGAGTTACTAAAACATAACCATTTGCAACTACAAATTAAGACTATCACTCCGGTGGTTTACTAGGAAAACCTTGTTGAACACACAGCTTCTTTATTTCATGGGCTGCGCCATTCTGTTAAATAACGCTACGTTATAGCCTGTCAATATTCCTTCGCAAAATGAAAATATATTTGTATACCCTATTCTTATACTTGTGAATAAGATATGGCCATGCTGTTTGAGTCCAGCCTCAACTTATGTAACATATTTTGGCCTTTGTATACTAAACTGGTTTTCTTTCTGTAAAAACAGAACGTTTGTTTGAGATGGCATTGGTTCTGTGTATGCTGCACTCACTTAATATGTCACTTGTAGTCTAGGTTACCCCGATTTCGTAGAACTGCTTATCGGTTGCACTGGTTAACATGTCAGCCCTCGGTCAACCGGAGAAATGACCGGAATATCCAACTTTTAGAACACATTCCGAGTAAACCAACGGCAGAAAAAAGATATGGGAGCACTCGGAAGAAATGTTTACCTAATCATGGGCCTTGTGAAATAAGATTCCACTGGCACCATTTCAGGCTGCATGAAATTAGTTCTATTCAACATAAAATTGCTTGGACCAGGCAGCAATGTATTTTATTGCATTAATAATGTTCAGACCTGATAATGTTTGTCAAGTCATGTAAATCCAATGAATGCAAATGAAATAATTTATTAATTTTAGCATGGAAGTGCAAAGTGAGACCATTTTGAAAGCCACACATGAGTTGTAACAAGTGAGACCATTTTGAAAGCCACACACAAGTTGTAACAAGTGAGACCATTTTGAAAGCCACACATGAGTTGTAACAAGTGAGACCATTTTGAAAGCCACACATGAGTTGTAACAAGTGAGACCATTTTGAAAGCCACACATGAGTTGTAACAAGTGAGACCATTTTGAAAGCCACACATGAGTTGTAACAAGTGAGACCATTTTGAAAGCCATACATGAGTTGTAACAAGTGAGACCATTTTGAAAGCCACACATGAGTTGTAACAAGTGAGACCATTTTGAAAGCCACACATGAGTTGTAACAGATGTTTAAACAACTTGAAACACTGTGTATTTCGTATTGGTGTTTTGATTGATTTTAAGTACCACATTCTCTATGCGGGAGGTAATTCTCTGTTCTTAGATTTGACATTTTCACATGTTGGTACTTTTTAAATGAACAATCCTTTTTAAATAAAGCAAATGTTGCCAGATGTTTGATCAAATATGCACGATTTGCTGTGGGAGCATTCTAATATCGTTGACATAGCCGACACCGACCTAGACTTACAGGACGGCAGGTCAACAGCAGTGTACAGTGGCGAAAAATTCCTTCATTATTAGAACAAATATCTGTGGATGAAATATTTTTCTATTTCACATGCAACAAGGCATTGATTGTGTTGTGTTGCAGGAAAACGTAAGATCCAACAGGTTGGCGTGCAGCTGAAACTAAACCAACACTGCATCGACATCGCCTATAACTTCTTTAAGATGGCCGTCAACAAGCGACTGACGCGTGGTCGCAAGACGTCACACGTTGTTGCTGCCTGCCTCTATATGGTCTGTCGCACTGAAGGAACGCCACGTATCCTTTGCTGTGCTTTATTGAAGCGATTTCCATACAAGTTTTTACTGTTCGAAAAAGCAACATCTTCTGATGATCTGTATTGTGTTATGTTGGTTCACATTTGTATAAGTGGATTTGTTGTGTTTTAATCAGTTCCTATGTGTAATATAAGAATTCAGGCATAGTACAATTTTTTGTCTGGAAGCAGGCCTGATATTCACATTTCGAGCAGGTTTAGGTATTTTGCCACATAGCATTTGAAAACACGTGTTGATGCAATAGTGTTGTGTTTTACTGCATGCACAAATACATATTTTTCATATAAAAAAAAATACCCAGAATTCAAACTGTGGTAGAGGTGTGGTTTAGAATAGTGTCCATGTAGTGGTGATACGGGTATGGGTTAGATGCAATTATCATATTAAATAATAACAATTTCTTCACACTGTATATAAGAGCATCCATCGGTGAAGTGTGTCTACCTAAAAAGAATTTCTCAGAACTCTTTCTCTCTGTGTACAGTTGAATGGGACAAAATGAACTATGAGTCCATCTCAGAAATGTGATCACTTTTTATCAGTTCCTAAATATTCATAGTAGTATTGAACCCCCGTGGACAGACAACTTGTGACCAATTTTGACTTGTTCCAGAAGCGTTCTTATTTTAGATGTTCCGCCGTAGATTTGGTGACATCGGTGTCAAGAATTACACTTTTCACCGTTTGTTTTAGTAGTCGTCTCAAATACGCACAGACAGTGGGCACATATTTTCACCACAGCTGTCTCAGCGTAACTCAGTGAGCAAACTAAACCACAATACAATGTTCATTCAGAAATGAACTGTAGACAATATCAGATAACAGCCCACCTTAACTGGCTACAGATATGCTGTTGGACTTCAGCGACATTCTACAGGTAAGCAAACACTTGTCAGTTTTACTAGTTCTTTCTAATTTTCTATAACAAAGTTATGCTTTGGTGAAGGGTTGTTTTAATTCCAAATTGAGTGAATACCTGAAACTCATCTTCACTGACAATGTGCTCACTAGATGGCAATAGTGGTGTCACATAAATTAGCTAGGTTCGTGTATTCAGCAAACATGAAAATGTTAGGTATTTGAATTCCAAATAAGAATTACAAATATTCATGTTTACCAATATCGATGAGTTTACATGTCACTGTGTGAATACGTAGCTTGACCATTTGCATGAAACAGCACAGACTGCACATTTATTTGCATTCATAAGAAATACTAAAAATATTTTTATTTCAGTCAGTGGATGCATATGAAATTAACACTGTCAACCAGAGTAATTGCCGTAGTTTTTGAGCACTGTCTTATGCCTGTCTAGATTATAAACAATTTGTTGCTACTAAGTGGCCCTACCATTTTATTACACTGCTGTTCTTCAACAATAGATAATTTTCCCATTATTTCTCAATAATGCCCTAAAACAAAGTGACATTTTTATAACCACAAATTAATGGAGGTTTTATGGAAATTATCTGCCAGTATGTCAAACGACAGACCCAAAAATATCTGTTTTGTCAGACTTTATGGTAGATGTTTGAGTCACTTGTTTGAGTCACCTACGGTTCGCTTTCTGTTTCAGGCAAATGTTTATCACTTGGGCCGAACGTACCTGCAACTGTCAAGAGAACTGCACATCAATGCTCCAGCCCTCGGTAAGGATTCATCTGTTTCTCCAATAAAAATCATGAATTCTTGTAGCTTCTTATGATAGCACCCGAATGGATGGTTTCTGCTGGGTCTTTGCGGCTAGATAACACTGATGATGTTCACCTTGCAGCAATAAAGATGGTTACCTGGTGCACCACAATTCAAGGAAGATATGTTGTAGACTTTTATTACTTTTCACACATTTCCAAGAATGTCCAAAACCAATGGAAGACAAGCAGCTGTGCATTGGAAGGATGTGGAAGATGTTTGTAGACAACAGATAGTTCTTTTTTTGGCACATTAAACAATATTATTGACAGTAAAGTGTAATATTATTATGATCTGAAGTTTGATTCACTGAACGTTTGACTTATTTGATGTCTGGCTCAATATCTGATATGTCAAACAGTTGACTGATCTAACGTATGTAAAATAGACCAGAATTTGTAGCAGAGTGTGTGTACATATGTTGTCAGACATTTCTGAATCATTGTTATATAGGTTTTTCAGTTTACATTCTCTTTTAATCTATATCTCAAAGAAATATTTTTAACTGCCAGCAGATTTCCCGAAGTTAGAACATAAATTTAACAAAAGTTTGCCATGAATAGATTGACCACACACAAGTTTGTGTTGATGTAGACCTGGAGGTTTTACTTGCAACTATACAAGTATCACTTCCGATAATTTAACAAACCATACATGTTTTCCAAAGGATTTTATTTTTAAAACATTTGGCAGGACCCATTCTTTACAAAAGTAAGCATATTTATTTTAACACAATTAAGTTCCACCAAATTGTGTATCCGTACTGTTATTTATTTACACATAAACACATTGTATAATATTATATCTGTATAAAATTGTCCATATACCATATATACAGTACACACATTTCTGCAAAATTAACTGAATGATTGTTGTGCTTAGTTATGAGTAAATAACAGAACCTATTCCTGCAAGAATAACTCAACATTGCTGATGATTATTGCTCAACAATTGCTAACATTTCATGGTACGGTTACTGTTACCTTTTGTGCTAGAACGATCAACAAAAACATTTTATACAGCTGCACTTACAATTATAAAACCAATTTGGTAAGTTGTCTAGTTCGACATTACGAACGTTTACAATCTTACAAGTTTGGATAGCTTAACTGTGTTTTGCAAATTACAGAATATGTTGGTCTCCCAGCTATTGCAGTTGATCCATGCCATGAAATCTGTGGACAACTAACCAGTCTGTACATGCCGAGATCAGCAGAATTGATGTTGTTTTTTTCTACGGCTAAGAGGCAAAGAATATGAGTTCTGGCATCTGGCCGCCTTGTACGCCAGTACCGTTTGTACTGTCAGATGAGCACTGGAACTGAAAGGTCACCTTGCCAACGTTGACCTCTGTGAGTCCTTCCTGACCGAAGAAGCTCAGCTCAGCACCAGCTAGTATAGCACTGGCCGTGTAGAAAGTTTCAGCTTCAATTTGCACAGGATGGTCAAAGTAGACGGCGAACGTGTTGCTCGAACCATCTGAGAAGAACTTAGTTTGACACTGGCCAAGAACAGCACCATTCCGCTTCAGTTCGATCTTGACATGGTACTCGGAGGCACCATTATTTGACCCGTACAGTCCGAGTCCAACGATAAAAATGCGGCGGTTTGCTGAGAACTGGATGCTGTCACAGCGCCCGCGGTAGCGCCACTGGTTGCTGCGGTATGCGCATGACTGAAAGCGACGACAGCGCTGCGACTGCAGGCCACGCCGTGCCACTATAGGGAAAGGCAAAGAAGGCTTCTCATCGGCTGTGAAGTACAGAAACAAGTCATGTGCCTCCTGGAATGTTAAGATCCCTAACTTGGCTGGCCCATTGGCAAAATCCTTCACGTTCATGGTCGGTAGTCGCAGCTGATACAGAACACTTCCGAGCACCCGACGTTTGTTCTCTGCAGTCGGTGCTAGGCCTCGACGAGTGCATTCAGCCTGTGCCCAGTGAACGGCAGCTGCAAACAGCAACTTCTCGCTCACATTGAGCGTGTCCCGAGCCATTATCATTTGTAGCGTGCTGTGGTCTATCTCGGCAAATCCGTCTGAGGCAAGGGCTTCCTCCGTCTGAGCATCGATCACTTCCCAGCAGCGTTGAGTCAGTTCGTGTTCCTCGAACAAGTAGCTCTGACTGAGAAGCACGCATGCATTCCTCGCACTCAGACTCGTCTCGAGGAATGCGACACACTGACAGGCGAGGTTTGGTATAATGTATTTCTTGGCTGCATAGAGCGTTGCTAGCACGGTGTCAGCTTCCAGGTCCACCTGGTCACAGTACAGGTATCTGTCGACAGACACAGAGCATTCTGAGCAATATTCCTTTTTCTAAACACGGCAGGATAAAGGTACAATCACAAACGTTTTCTCATTTGTACAGTTCACTACACATCGAATAGTCCACAGTCAGAGGCACAGTTACATGTATATATTATTTGAATAACATTATGAGAATACACCATTTTTATTATGATAGTAAATTGTTACCCATAATGGATGTGAATTTTAGTATGGTCTTTGTTACCGGCAACTTGTGAACAACTTAATGACTGCATTATGTTGGTGTGTGCATTTCTGGGTTCCAATTTAGTGGTGTGCCACTAGATTTGTGTAAGTAGGGGGCCTGAGTGGCTCCTACTAATTTCAGGCTAATTTTGAGCCATGTTGACGATATAGCATATTTTCCATAGTAGCACAAAACTAGTATGATACTGATAAAAAACGGATGTTTCCAACCTCCTGGATATTATAATAGAACATTTTCCACAAGCAGCATTAAAGACAAGCAATACATCAGCTTCCATACCTGAGTAGATTGAGGAAAGCCGATGGGTCTACGTCAGGAATGTCAATATCACTGGCTGCATTTGCCAGTCCACCGTAGAACATCGCGTAGAAAACAGAACTGCCCGTCGCTAGCACATATTTATGTGCAGGAATGCGCAGTTTATTCGACACCAGGCCAACCGTGAAGTGGACGTCAGCCATGAATTCGTTGTTGAACATAACAATGTTGCGTTCAATGACACCCTTGTAGTTTGCCTGCCAGTTGTGCTCGGCAGTAGGAGAGGTGGTGACGATCACTTGTTCGCTGATCTTGGACTTTGCAACCGTGCCAATCTTGTGTGTGGTCTTCTTAGACAACTCCCCTTCCACTACCTCCTGGTTCCCCTCTTCACTGTCCTCTGTATTCATTGTAGATGTTCTACAAAAACACAAATTAGATGAGAATAAGTGGAAGGCAGCATATGTTACCTTTGCTTACCCCATGTAAAGACACATATGAAGATGTGCTTATTACAAATAAGTTATAATAATAAGAGTTATGTTTGTAATGGTCTTGATGGTGTGTAAGAATAATGGTTTATTTAGCAACCGATCACCACTGTTCTGTTGTATAAGTGTAGCCAAAAATTATAATCCATGGCATTATACATTTCGTCCTATTGTCCAAAGGATAACAGCTGCGCCATTCTTTTCCTGTCAATCCAATACCCGTAACTAAGTGCCTAACTAAGCCTAGGCACTTCCTTAATATAGGCATGGGTGTGGGCAAATATGCCTAAATTTTATGGATATCCGCTATGTCATGCCCATGCCCATGCCCATGGCATGGCCCAGCATATTTACAAGTAGGCCTATACATTTGGAACTGCTTTCACGCGTTTCATTTATATATGGGTGGATTTTGCTTTGACCAATTTTGACATGTTCATCTTCTGTAACACTTCAAATGTATGAATATGTTGCATAACTGGTGCTCCGCCAGCCCCTCACCGACTCAAATGATTTATTCAATTATTGACCAGCTCATGAATCTGTGTCGCGGATTTGGTCTGTGTCCGCTTCAGCAATGCCAATAATAACGATCTATGCGCCGATGGCAGCTAAACATAAGACATTTAATGATACGGACTAACTGTTTCATTACCTTCAATTCTAACGTTTAGTTATTTCATGGAGTTTCGTGAATGTTACTTATTTTATTTGACACAAACTCGAACGATCGAAGCCATATTGTTTAACATAATATATTCACTAGCAAGAAGTTTTCGTGTGGGTGCTGTCATCTAGCGGATGATAGCTAAGTAAAACGTATCCGCCAGATGGAAGCACATTGGTTGTAAGTAACCACTTGCTCGGGTGAAACTGTGATGGCTTTGAAAAAAAAATTCTAGACACTGCCAAAACACGAGCTAGCATTGACATACATTGTTTTACACTGAACGAAGCAGTCGTAGCATGTAAAATCCACCATTATAGTTATATTCCTTTCCCCAGTAATACTAATCTGTTGTAGTGTCACCAGTACATTGGTCTGCTTTCAAGAGTAGCTCCCAGATACTGCATCATCGTAATTGATAAATCTTTAATTATTACAGAGAAATAAAACTGTTGAAAAATGTAATATTAAGACAAGGCCTCACTCATAGATTTGGAAAAAAGGACAGTGACATCACTACTGCTTCAGCCCTTACCTTTGGTTGAGGCACACATTCAACAAATTCCAATTAGTTGTGCGATTGTATAGTATACATTTGAGTATAAGTTAGAGCCAAGCCCACTTATTGGTTTGAGACCTGGCTACTTGTTCGTCTATAACTTGAATGGACCAAAGCTAGTGTGTGTGTGTGTGTGTGTGTGTGTGTGTGTGTGTGTGTGTGTGTGTGTGTGTGTGTGTGTGTGTGTGTGTGTGTGTGTGTGTGTGTGTGTGTGTGTGTGTGTGTGTGTGTGTGTGTGTGTGTGTGTGTGTGTGTGTGTGTGTGTGTGTGTGTGTGTGTGTGTGTGTGTGTGTGTGTGTGTGTGTGTGTGTGTGTGTGTGTGTGTGTGTGTGTGTGTGTGTGTGTGTGTGTGTGTGTGTGTGTGTGTGTGTGTGTGTGTGTGTGTGTGTGTGTGTGTGTGTGTGTGTGTGTGTGTGTGTGTGTGTGTGTGTGTGTGTGTGTGTGTGTGTGTGTGTGTGTGTGTGTGTGTGTGTGTGTGTGTGTGTGTGTGTGTGTGTGTGTGTGTGTGTGTGTGTGTGTGTGTGTGTGTGTGTGTGTGTGTGTGTGTGTGTGTGTGTGTGTGTGTGTGTGTGTGTGTGTGTGTGTGTGTGTGTGTGTGTGTGTGTGTGTGTGTGTGTGTGTGTGTGTGTGTGTGTGTGTGTGTGTGTGTGTGTGTGTGTGTGTGTGTGTGTGTGTGTCTGTGTGTCTGTGTATGTGTGTATGGTGTCTGTGTCTGTGGTGTCTGGATGTCTGTATGGTGTCTGTGTGTGTGTGTCTGTATGGTGTCTGTGTGTGTGTGTCTGTATGGTGTCTGTATGATGTCTGTGTCTGTGGTGTATGTGTGTGTCTCTGTGTCTGTGTGTGTGTATATATATATATATATATATATACTGGCACCAGCAGATAGCCAAATAACCGTAAGCATAATCTGTTGCTATATCATTTTCAGATCCATGTCTGTATATTCACCGGTTTGCCCACAAACTGGAGTTTGACAAGAAGACCCACGAGGTGTCGATGTGTGCCCTCCGTCTTGTGTCTAGGATGAAGCGTGACTGGATGGCACAGGGGCGACGACCTTCAGGACTGTGTGGGGCAGGTAAGGCATGAGGGTGATGATACGTGAGTATGTATAGGATGGGGTGAAGACCTTCAGGCTTGTGTGGGGTAGGTAAGGCACAGGGTTGATAACGTGGGGTACATATTGAAATTAAAAACCTTTTATTGTCCATTAAATGTATCACATAAAATGGAAATTTTTTTGGGGCTCACACTATTAAGGTATAAACAATAAGACAAACGATTAATTTATTAGACAAGTAAGACATATAAAACATGTTTGTGAGTACTGTACATCATTGCTATCCCATCAATTCAATTTTGTACATACACAATTGCTTATTTAATCAGCTGATCCATGACTTCCTTGGACAAGATATACAACAGCAAGTTCAAGCACTAGAATTCTATATGCTTATGGCTGATGGAACAAAAGATCTTTTGTAACAGTTTTTGCGTGCCAGGGGCATTCTGAGTTGTCGACCAGATGGGAGAGTTTCAAAAGAAGAATTGAGTGGATGAGTGGAATCATGGTGAATTTTAACAGCTTTCCTTCTCAAAGCTGATAAAGATCACACAGCTGCAGTTGTTTGATACCAACAATTTTGCCCACCTGGTTGACCACCCGAGCCAGCCTTGCTTTGTTCTTGACAGACACATTTCCATACCATGACACTAGGTTAAAAGAAAGTACAGTTTTAATTAAAGACCTGTACACCAACGGCAGAGCATCTGTGCTGACATTGAAGCTCCTTAATTTCCGGAGCAAAAACAGACGTTGTGCCTTTTTTTATATGTGGTCTACATTGTCAGTGAAGGTAAGGTTTTTATCAACAACAGTACCAAGATACTTGAAAGTGGATACTGTTTCCACAGTCTGCCCATTGATCATCCGTGGTTGAGAAAGAGGATGCGATGCACCCTTGACTCGACCACGTCCAAAGCACATCTCCTGTGGTTTCTGGGCATTGAGCTCAAGAAAACTGTTGTCGAACCAGGATACAAGCATTTCAACGTACTGGTAATACTGTGAAAGTGATAACTCATCTTTGAGACATGCAATAAGTGCTGTCATCAACATATTTTATGAGCTTGAGTACAGAATTATTACAATTTATCTCATTTATATATACTGAAAAAAAAGAGGAGACAAAACACACCCCTGGGGAGCACTTGCGTTTAGGACAAGTTCCTTAGACATAACTGAACCATCAGGCAGGACTGTACACTCAGAGAGTGAGCCTCCCCCTGTCCGAACAGACAGGATCAACTCTCACACAGACACGCTGTGGTCAGTCACACAGAAACGCTCTAATCCAAAGAACCAAGGTCGGGTTCACCTGTAAGTCAAGTAGACGCTGTATAAGTAAATGAGGTTGAATGGTATTAAAAGCTGAGAAAAAATCCATGAAAAGGATCCTGACAAAATTCCCAATAGAGTCTAAATGTTTTGAGACTATCAAGCAGTGGTAAGGTGGCATCCTCCACCCCCCTCCCTGCCCTGTATGTTAAGGTGGCATCCTCCACCCCCCTTCCTGCATTGTATGTTAAAGTGGCATCCTCCACCCCCCTCCCTGCCCTGTATGTTAAGGTGGCATCCTCCACCTCCCTCCCTGCCCTGTATGTTAAAGTGGCATCCTCCACCCCCCTCCCTGCCCTGTATGCAAATTGCAAAGGATCATATGAGATGGGGTGAAGACCTTCAGGCTTGTGTTGTGTAGGTAAGGCACAGGGATGATGGCATTCAGGCTTGTATGGGGTAGGTAAGAGAAGATGACCTTTTGTTGTGTCTGGGATGAGTAAGGGTACTAAGGGATAAGGTGATTACATTGAGGTTTCTGCGGGGTTAATAAGTAACATGTTAAATGCTAACAGTAATAACATATGTGGACAAAACATTAACACAAACCTTTCATTTTAAATGTTTGAATTGATGCAAAATGTAATTGTTTGTATGAAGATTAAGCGTGCATGGCTTATAAACTATTGTTGCAGCACTGCTGGTGGCTGCCCGTATCCACAACTTCAACCGGACTATCAAAGAGATCATAAAAGTGGTGAAGATTGGAGAAGGAACCATCAGAAAAAGGTAATTCCTCAGAAGTAGTAGAATGTATAGTAGGGTGGATCTCAGAGGTAGGCTGCACTGGTTAGGGCGGCCTACTTGTGGGGCACAGGGGCGTTGCGGTTAGAATGTTGGACTCTCGATCGAGAGAACCCGGGTTGAAATCTTCTTGCTGGCGTTTCAAAGCTTTGGCAATTTTGTGCACCCCACAGTTCACTCAGCTGTATAAATGAGTACCTGGCTACAGACACAGATGGGAATGTGAATGAATAGTCTTCGCACAGTAATTGCAGCATGGCAGAATGCTTCCCAGAGAAGTTGAGATGGCGTTAAAATGAACGGGTGAAGTGTAGAGCGTAGGGAGACCCTACAACTGAATTTTTGCTACAAATTCCGTTTTAATATCAAACGCAACATTTGCGAATTGCATCCCACTTGAAAAGTCCAAGACGGTGACAGAGTAGCACAAACTGCGTTGTGTGATGTGCAGAATAGACTGTTGCCAGACTTTTAACATCATAGATCCTAAATGCATTAAGAAAGTAGCATTTTAGCAAAATAGTTTCCTTGAAACTTGGCTTTATATCTTCCCAATGACTGTCCACAGACTGGCAGAGTTTGAGGAGACACCGTCCAGTCAACTCACCATTGACGAGTTCCAGAAGATTGACTTGGAGGAGGAGATGGACCCCCCTTGCTTCACCAAGGGCAAACAGAAGGCAAAGTTGGCACAGGTAGGTGCTCACTCAAAGTGTGGGAGGGGTAAATATTCTAAGATAGTCCCCCCATACAATATCCCCCGGACAATATCCTCTTAAACAAAATCCCCAATCCAAATACATATAGTAATTAATTATCTACATAAACGTTACTGCATAGTGTAGTTGTACAATATACTCATCTTTTTTGAGTTTAACATCAGTTGTATGTAAATTACTCGAAACATTAATTAGAGACCACATGGTGGAATTCCTTGTAAAACATAAATTAATAAATACATCTCAACATGGGTTCCCAAAAGCAAGGTCATGTCTAACTAATCTCTTATGTTTTTTTGAAGAAATTACAAAGTGGGTAGATGACGGGTCATCAGTGGATGTTGTCTACTTAGATTTTCAGAAAGCTTTCGATAAAGTGCCACATCAAGATTGTTACTTAAACTAAAAGCCCATGGCATAGGTAATGATGTAATCAACTGGATAGAAAAGTGGCTTACACACAGAAAACAGAGAGTAATAGTAGATGGTGAGATCAGTATTAGGCCCTATACTGTTTTTAATATACATAAATGATTTGGAAGATGACATATCTAGCAAAGTACTGAAATTTGCAGATGACACAAAAGTATTCAGAAAGGTTACTAATGATACAGATAAACAAAGTTTACAGGATGATCTAAATAAATTAGTTAAATGGTCAGAAAAATGGCAAATGTTATTCAATTTTGGGAAGTGTAAACGTATACACATAGGACATGGAAACATGGACGAAGAATATAAAATGGGAGATGCTGTACTAGGTAGAACCACACAAGAAAAGGACTTAGGAGTAACATTTAGTGCTGACATGAAAGTTTCAGAGCAATGTGGGATTGCTGCTTCGAAAGGAAATCAAATGCTAGGGCTAATTAATCATGTATAAGGAGAAACAGCTAATTGTATCCCTGTACAAAGCAATAGTTAGA
Organism: Lamellibrachia columna; assembly: GCA_963662155.1. NCBI lineage: Eukaryota > Metazoa > Annelida > Polychaeta > Sabellida > Siboglinidae > Lamellibrachia > Lamellibrachia columna. The sequence goes on from OY759262.1 coordinate 25,903,334, forward strand.
CCACATTTGGAATATTGTATTCAAGCATGGAGGCCATATCGTAAAAAGGACATAGACAAGCTAGAAAGAATACAACGAAGAGCAACTAAAATGATTCCACAGTTGAGAGACCTTAGTTACGAAAGTCGCTTATTACAATGTGGTTTGACAACACTAGAGACCAGGAGACAAAGAGGAGACCAAATAGAAGTGTTTAAAATAGTGAATGGTTATGAGGATGTTGACAGGAATATGTTCGTATGGCAGTAGAACCAGAGGACATAAAGCAGCTTAGTTAAGGAGCACTGTAGGTTGGACATGAGAAAGTACTCTTTCTCACAGAGGGTGATAAATGAATGGAACAAACTGCCAAATGACTGTGTTAATGCTAGTAGTGTGAATATGTTTAAAAATAGAATTGACAGATATTTGATAAGGGCGGGCTACACATAGATGAGAAAATTGTTGGACTCTCGACAAGCCAATGGCTTCCTTGTCCACTTGCCATCTGGAACTTGTTGCTTGGCATGGCAATCTTGCTAAATCTTTTTAGTTTTGTTTCTTTAACAATATTGATACATAATTATCAACATAAATGTTACTGCCTAGTGTAGTTGTACAATATATTTAGCTTTACTGAATTTCTTTAACAAGAATGGATGTTTTGATTTGAACTCATGTTTGAGATCAAAGTAAATGTTACATTCTGGCTCTGCATATGACGTGTCTGTGTGTGTTTGCAGTTGGATGAGGTGACTGACATCTCACAGTTGACGGCTGAAATCTCCGCCCTGCAGACGGAGATAGATTGTGTACTGGAAAAGGCCGCAGCAAAGAAGACCAAAAGACTTCTTGATAACTCAGGTAATTCTGCCTTGATGTGCCTTGGCAATTTAATTGGTCGTAATATATAATAATTCTTTTAGCAAATGCAACGTCTCTAAGTGTCGCCATTTATTTTGATAGAACATTCACATGAAGTCTCTGTTTTAGACTTCTAGTATATGTTTCTACAGTTTGTCATTGGTTGTATGGAATCCAGTGTTTTAATTCAAAACCAAGAAAAAAAGAATAAAATGGAATAAAAAATATATTATGGCAAACTGAAATATCAGTTTGCAAGAATTAGAACCACTTCACTTGGACTGCTTTAACCCATTAGGCCCCAGGATTTTATTAAAACATGCCACCATATTCCCAGGATTTCTGGCAAATTTCGAGCGATTTTACCTCCTTGTGTTCAAATATCTGTAGAAAAAAAACTATTCAATATTGACAATTACAAGTTGTGTTTATTTTGAAGAGTAGTAATTTCTCCACATGCATGTATACATAGAAATAGGATATATTAATAAAATGTTGACATTTGATCACAATTTGCAAAGACAACATAGTACATTTGTTAAAACATTGAAAGTTGCCACTGACATTTGACAATGATCCCATGCTATAACCCTATGCAACTCAGCGAAGAAAATGTAGCTATATGTGTTAGCTTTGCACCACTGAAAACATTATCAAATTCTGACGGTTATTTTTTAGGTTACACCATATTTATCATGACAAATATAGAAATAAAATTTTTCAAGATAGCGTGAACAAAACTGATGAAAATCAAGATTTCCGAAAGGACAACACATGCATGTAACGAGCTGTTGTTGCAAAATGTATCCGCTAGGGTGTGGCAAAATTTGGTAGCGTTTAGTTCAGTAGTTATTCGCCAGGATTTTTTTGAATACAGGGTCCTATATGCGGCCGGCGGCGGCCGTTCCAGGACTGCACAGAGCGGCCGGCCGCGGCCGTTGTGGGGTCTAATGGGTTAATCAGCTTCTTTTCCAAACTAAAAAAGTTGTTGCAGTAAGTAAAATAAAATCTATCTTTACATGCATACGCACGCATGCACTCATGCACTCACATACTCACTTGCCCCGCTGCTGTTTCTTCATGCTAAGACAAACATATTTTCTGCCATTTTTAGACGCTTCCAGTGTCTGTTCCTCCATTGCCGACTCTGACTTGTCAGAATGCAGCCAGCTTCATGACGTGTCGTTTGTCAAGACAGAGACGATCGGAACAGGGGACAGTGCTACAAACGACCTTCTTGTTCGTCTCGGTGTCAACTTCGACAGCCCCACAGCGATGTCGGTGGGCGGCGATGCAGTGGCGCCACCTGTACACAAGCATGAGAAGGAGGATGGCATGGACGCGGAGGTGGAGCGACTAGAGAGGGTGGAGTTGGACAGTCTGTTGATGCCACCCCCGGGGATATCTGGCTATCCTGGTCCCCGTCCGACGGCTGCCAGTCTCGGACTGAAGGAGTCGATTGAAGAATGTCTCGTTCCTACCGAGGAATCACGTAAGCTTGGCTTGGTGTAACCAGCCTTGGAACAGTTTTGAAAAAATTTTGTTTTACAAGGAATTCTTCCCAACTTTTTTTTTCATTGTTATCTTTTTTCGGAGTTTGACAGATTATATTCAGTCTTGGAAAATAACAACATATATTTTGCTCAGTTCGAAAGAGAACATTCATTCAGTACGCTTAGTTTGAAATATTGTTGGTGTTGTTAACAATTTGAACTGTGATGTATAGGAGATGATCCATGGGGCACGGATCATAAGCGGGGCATGGATCACATGCCATACTCGTTAAAATGAACTATGACAAATTGTATTAATTAAAGACTTGTGCCAGTCAGAAATGTAGTTTTTTACAACGATTTTCCTTGTAAAAAGTATAAAATAAGTATAGAAATCATATTTATTTCCACATATATAAAACCCATCTTTAAACTGTTACTTGTACGAGAGCTTGCTCTTGTGTATGTTGTGTGGTATACTGCTGTTTGACAGCTGTGGACGATGGAGATGGGGAGTTGGATTTAACAGGCATCGATGACGAAGAAATTGATCAGGTCAGTCATTTCTCTCTCATATACTGAAAAAAACATTTTTTGGTTGAAATCCATATTTTTGACTAGAAATTCTCTATATGTCCGTATGACATTTTCATTGGTTGTAGCATTCCTCTTCCAATCGAGTGTCAACATCTTTTAGGCTACAGAATATACCTACATCAAATTAAAGCCACTAGGTTTTACCAGAAATCTGCCTTGCATCAAATGTATTTGTGCTTCGAACACCATAAGTTTCTTATAAGTTTATACGTGTGTGACGAATACAAGAAAATAAACACAATACTACATCACAATTTTTTTTATTTAGAACACATTTGTATATAAACTGACACCGGCCATACACCTCCCCCAAAAAATCTACTGCATTCGGGAAATGTGTACGATATGACGAACCTGGGTATAATTGGTTTTAATTTGTTTATTGTCTCGGTAATACATGTTGGCATGTGATCATTATAACAAGAGTCATTAGCACGGCTTCTCGTCTTACAGTTGATTCTTAGCAAGGAGGAAGTGCAACGCAAGACATCTCTCTGGCTTTGTGCCAATGCAGATTACCTACGGGAACTCAGAGGTAAGGAATAAAGGGGCATTTCAAAAATAACATTGGTTTGATATTGCCTCATCATGCTGGCATTTTGGTCATGAACTTTGAACTTCTACTCTGTTTATGTATATTTGGCTATTGATTTTTTTTAGGATGGAACCAAAAGTTGAACATAGTTGAGGCTTATTTCAGACTTACACATGTTCTGATTAACAATGTGTTGTGCTGCCTGCGTTTGTTCAAGACCATACGCTTTAGTACTGTTGGATGCTGCTAACTTCTGTCGATAACAAATCTGTAATTGATACTGACTGAGATATTAGACATGATCTTCTTGCTGTATTTGGTGTTTTAGAGTTCTTCCAAGTTTTTGTTCTGTATAAGTTTATATCGAATTATGGTGTAAAAATTGCATTTTGTTACCTTTTTTATTAACAAATTTGGCCTGTAAACAGTTGAAACAGTGGATTGGCTTTCATTTGACGTCTTCGTAGATACCCTGATGCTGCATAATATTGAGAATGTCTATTGATAGTATGGATGTGGATTGCTGTATGTTGACTGAACTTTAAGTAAGACCTGAGTGATGAACGTCACTTAATCCAAAAGCACAAGTAAGAACCTAAGTAGCCATCGTTAGCACTGAGTGTTGAGTGGCACAGGAGGCTGCAGATTACTCACAGATTGACCCACCAGCTAAATCACAGCATTTAGGGCTGTGTGTGTCTGAGAGGCCAAACACTTGATTGGAATATTAGGCCAATTATATGTGTAGTGTGCTGAGAGTATTTATCCCGCCTCGTTGGGTCTGTCACAGATGCTTGCCACTCTGAAAATTGCCACAGTGAAATTGTCAACCTGACTATTTATCAGCAGTTGTCTCAAAGCTAGGAATCACTGCAGTGGGAAATAGCCTTTACTTGAACTTGATCAGAAACGTAAATTCAGTTGCTTGTTCTTGCAGCAAACTTCCTGTTGTACTTGTATTTACTGCTCCAGGCATATGTAAATTTTGATTTGCAATTTTAGAAAATGTAGCAATTTATTTTTTCATTTTTTACAACTTCTTTTATCTTCTTGGAAATTTGTACATCATTAATTCAATCTACATTTTAGCATTAAGCATAGTGTTTCTTTTCAAGTATTCAAAGAAACCTTTTAATGTCATTCGTAGACTCTTCTAACACATTGTCCTTTCTATTCCATGTGGCACCTGAAAACGTATTTTGTACTTGATAATGGTCACTGCTGGTTGTGCTATCCTTAGTATTTGCAATATCCAAGTCATAATTTACATTCTATTTATAACCCACAAGAGCAAGAATGACCTTGTTCCTTCCGTGTGTCTTTCAAACGATGTGACGATTTTATAAATGGGTTAATTTATCCTTCCCTTGGCTGATTGATAGCTAACAGAATACGTCAAAGTCATGGCAATATTACCCCAATCTTGAAGAAATGGGACTTGTTATGAATCAGAGAGCACTTCACGGTTAAACTGTCGTCTCTAGCAAAGGTTGCAATCTCTTGGTGCAATTACATCAATTGTAGCCAAGTGATATGAATTTGCATGTAGATCTTTTAGTAATAACTTGGAGTGGTATGATATAACAACAAAGAAAAAGTAACATTTTCACCAAGAAAAAGGAAATTAGAAGATGTTTAATAAATCGCAAATGCAGATATGTGATTCAAAATAACAGCAGAGGTAAAATTTAAACAACTGCAAGACATTTTGTGAGTGAACAGTCCTGATAGTTGAGTTGTGTCTGGGTGGCACAGATATGTCACACCACAGAATGTATCATTCATGGCACTTCGTTCATATCTCCAACACACAACTGTACATATTTGTCCCTTCAGACTGCCCTCTGGTGTCTTACACACCAACCAGAAAACCACATCAGTCCACAATGATCTTAGCTTTATTTAGTGTTTATTTCAGACAAAAAGTCTGTAAACATACACACATGTGCAATAAAAGTACATGTAGAAAGAATAAAAAATATATAAATATATGCACGTGTCATGCAGTAAAAATACATGTAAAACAAGTTAGAATAAATAAATATACACACGTCATGTATTAAAAGTAAGCAATTGAACAGTCATTAGTATTCTGTAATAAATAAAAGTGTGAAAATAATTCACAAAAAGTAGATTATCAGACCTTTCTAAATGGCATAAAATGCTAAATATTGACGAGCGAATGCGTTAATTAAAATTTTTTACATAATTTGTAGCAAACATATAACTTGCGCTACAATGGTTTGACAAGTTGTGTAGAATTCAAAAACTTAAACTCAATCTGTTGTTAAATTACACAGTATCACAGTATCTGTTGACATCTTCAAAGTGTTTTCCTTTTGCTATTTTATTCCTGTTTTACATATGATCTAAATTTCAAATTACGATGCTTGCATGTACTGATCTAGGAGGACCACCCACAGTGGAAATATGCATTGTTATATGTCTGTGCATTCTTTGGCAAAATGTGTTTTATCCTCTTATTGAACTTTACACGTGAGTGGATTCTACCAAAATAAATAAATATATACATGCAAACAATAAAAAAATTTAATATTTGTACCATTGTTAATGTTTTAAAAATGGCACAACCGTAGCAGAAAAACATATTTTTTATAGCAGCCCCTCAGAATACTTATTAGGTAGAATTTCGTCTGCAGTCAATATTGTTGTCTTGTCACACAGAGAAAGAAGAACAAGAGGCAAGAGACAGAGAACTTGGCATTGAGAAACCTGAAGCAAAGAAGGTAAACACGTAGATTTATAAATATATTCAATAGCCTAACATGTGTATAAAGGTAAGGTTTTGTGCCATACACTTTAATTAAATCTCAGCTTCATGTGTGGTTTGGCGATGAATAGGGCCTGACTATATTATTTGTAACCAATGATCCAGGGGCCTGTGCTAAGACCTAAAAGATGCTATTGTACAGGCCGCTCTGTGTAGTACATTAATCATGCTGCTTAGACAGTGTTCAATAGCTTGCAAATTAAGTATTAATAATTTTACAACTGCAGACAGAGCCAGTAAATACTAACATTACTAACAATAAAAATAGCAATACTCACAACAAATATGATTAAATGTTAATTTGTAATGGCATAATAGTGTTCACACGTGTAATATAGGTTATTTAGCCTGGTATACACATCCGTACCCTCATCAGACGTCATTGGCCGGACAGCATAATTTCCATCTACAGGAAAGCAGTATATAACATGTGCTATACAGTTCTTCTGCCTGTGAAAGTGGCCCAATAAAGATGGTTCATGTTCGGCCATACGCTTCGGATGCCAGATTCGCTGTAGGCCTCCTTGGTTCTAACCGATATAGAGCCTGGAAAGGATGTCAGAAGATACTCCTGCACAGAGAGCCGTGGGATTCGCTGTAGGCCTCCTTGGTTCTAACAGATATAGAGCATGGGAAGGATGTCAGAAGATACTCCTGCACAGAGAGCCGTGAGATTCGCCGTAGGCCTCCTTGGTTCTAACCGATATAGAGCCTGGAAAGGATGTCAGAAGATACTCCTGCACAGAGAGTCGTGGAATTCGCTGTAGGCCTCCTTGGTTCTAACAGATATAGAGCATGGGAAGGATGTCAGAAGATACTCCTGCACAGAGAGCCGTGGGATTCGCTGTAGGCCTCCGTGGTTCTAACCGATATAGAGCCTGGAAAGGATGTCCGAAGATACTCCTGCACAGAGAGCCGTGGGATTCGCTGTAGGCCTCCTTGGTTCTAACCGATATAGAGCCTGGAAAGGATGTCAGAAGATACTCCTGCACAGAGAGCCGTGGGATTCGCTGTAGGCCTCCTTGGTTCTAACCAATATAGAGCCTGGAAAGGATGTCAGAAGATACTCCTACACAGAGAGCCATGGGATTCACTGTAGGCCTCCTTGGTTCTAACCAATATAGAGTCTGGAAAGGATGTCCGAAGATACTCCTACACAGAGAGCCGTGGGATTCGCTGTAGGCCTCCTTGGTTCTAACCAATATAGAGCCTGGAAAGGATGTCAGAAGATACTCCTACACAGAGAGCCGTGGGATTCGCTGTAGGCCTCCTTGGTTCTAACAGATATAGAGCCTGGAAAGGATGTCAGAAGATACTCCTGCACAGAGAGTCGTGGAATTCGCTGTAGGCCGCCTTGGTTCTAACAGATATAGAGCATGGGAAGGATGTCAGAAGATACTCCTGCACAGAGAGCCGTGGGATTCGCTGTAGGCCTCCTTGGTTCTAACCGATATAGAGCCTGGAAAGGATGTCAGAAGATACTCCTGCACAGAGAGTCGTGGAATTCACTGTAGGCCTCCTTGGTTCTAACAGATATAGAGCCTGGAAAGGATGTCAGAAGATACTCCTGCACAGAGAGTCGTGGAATTCGCTGTAGGCCTCCTTGGTTCTAACAGATATAGAGCATGGGAAGGATGTCAGAAGATACTCCTGCACAGAGAGTCGTGGAATTCGCTGTAGGCCTCCTTGGTTCTAACAGATATAGAGCATGGGAAGGATGCCACTGCACAATCCTGTTAAGTGTGCTGTGGAGTGACCTCAGAGAAATAGGACCATGTTCACCCAGTACTACTACACAAATGTCAAGGGACAACCTGAGGGAGGTAATGACAAGACACTGTGGTCAAAGGCGAAGAAGGACTGATTGTGGCTGCAGGACGTATTCATACTGTTGCAGCTGCAATACAGTTGATGTTGACGTTAGATACATGAAATCAGGTGGCAATTAGTGTTAATGATGACTAGTAGACAATCACACACACACACACACACACACACACACACACACACACACACACACACACACACACACACACACACACACACACACACACACACACACACACACACACACACACACACACACACACCACACCACACCACACCACACCACACCACACACACACACACACACACACACACACACACACACACACACACACACACACACACACCTCCCTCGAGTACTATTGTCTTATCCATAGTCTGTGTTGCAATTATCCGGTTCCCTCTTGTAGCATGGTACCTGTGAGCTGTTTGCCTGGATACATCTAGGCCACCTCGTTACGTCTCTAGCTTCTGTGGATACAACCACCCTATCTGGTGACATGGAAATCACCGGCAGAGAGGAATACATCTGTGTATTTTGTATTGGAGGGTGCATCCAAGCGAGCGAGGTGTGGCGGGGGTCTGGGGCAGAGCCCCTTTTATTTTCCTGTGAAGTCCCCCGAAAAGTTTAAATTGATTCAAATTTAATTATTTTATCTGAAGTCTGCAAAAAGAGAAAATGTTTATTCAACAGTTTTACAATACAAAGCTGGGTCGGCGAGCTGAAGTTCTAGCAAATTGGTTAATCACAGCACCAATGGATGGTGTGTGCGCCCTGTGCACTAGCAGCATAATGAGTGCCTCCGTGCGGTCTCTTGAGCTTTCAGAACAGGCGTCCAGCCTCAGCCATCATGATTGGTCATGTTTTGCACCCTTCTTCCACTATAACTTCTTCCACTATAACTCGACGTCACTCTTGTCGGATCCATGAGATGATCCGAGTACAAGTCAATGGCACGCTAGGGCACAGTGCCAGCATTTAACACAGCCCCCTGTAAGAATCGCCCCCTGTCTTAGTCGTTGTTATTGGGCGCGTGAGTGACAGTCGGTTATTGCAAGGTCTGAATTAGGCTCGGCAGATTCATTAATGACTAGAATGAAATCAGATGTAACACCAGTGTCCGGGTAACACCAGTGTCCGGGTAACACCAGTGTCCAGGTAACACCAGTGTCCGGGTAACACCAGTGTCCGGGTAACACCAGTGTCCAGGTAACACCATTGTCCAGGTAACACCATTGTCCGGGTAACACCATTGTCCTGGGTAACACCAGTGTCCAGGTAACACCAATGTCTAGGTAACACCCGTGTCCAGGTATTGTCTTGTTAGAGGTTTATTCGACAGTAAATCCATTCAAAGTACATTTCACGATCACACAAATCGCCACGCTGATATATATATCAGTACATCAACTTAACTTCTTCCTTTTACATTTAAAGCTTTAGTAATTTAGAAATCAAAGAAAACACTAGTGCAAGCCAGTCTGGTGTATACGGACATTTTGTTAAGTCAAAGTATCGGGAGCGTTTTCGTAGCTTCCCTCGTGGAGCGTAACGCGTAGCCTTTCGGTGAAATAGTTCCAGTTGCTCTTGATTCTAACAAAATTATCTAAGACCATCTCATGCAAGCATGAGACAGGCCGACACCACCCAATGTCCCCCAAATAAGCTTCATTTGCATATATATTTATTTATATGTGTGCGTGTGTGCATGCGTGTGTGTGAATGTGTGGTGGCTGTCCAACAATTGGCCAAGTTTCCCCTGCCCGCTTATGGGTCAGGCCAAAGTGAATGCCAGGGCAGAAAATCGGGTTGACAACCCATTAATATTAATAAACCTCTAGGAATGGAAGCAGTACGTCCTCTTCCTGATACACGCCCTTAGCTGGCTTTCTGACAAAATACTCATTATTGACAACTAACTTTATTATGACAAATATGCTACCTTCGCAGTGGAGTGAACCAGAAATATCAAGAGTCCTGTTATGATGTTTCTCGATGGGAGAAAATGCCAGAGCTCTTAATTATTCGTGTTTTTGATTGCGTTACACGGAAACTGCATTTGGCTTCCCATTACTGACCAGTTGTGTGGCCGTACATTGTCTAAGGGTCTCTTGTTGGTTGGTCTTTGTCCTATTACTGCCATTGTCTGTGGTATTTACGTTGTGTCAACATAGTCATTTCATTATACGTTATGGCTTGGTTGGTATATATAAATAAATATATTTGGGTTCTTTAAAATCGGAATCTATCCATCTTCCTGAGATCGTCAAAGTTTTTTTATGCAAGGATGTTTGGTGCTTCCACGGCCGATTGTGGAAGGTCATAGATTACGAGTTGCGAGACCGTATTTCTTATATCGAGTCTGCTGGCTGTTTTATATAATTTCTCTTTGTGGCCCCGTGTGCTTTGAAGGTTTAAATCTGGTTCAGCAGATTATCTTTTTATTGTCTGGTGTGCTCGTCTTACAGGACAATGGTTAAATATGTGCAGTGGATAAACATGACAGATAACAAGGGTACAGTAATATGTAGGTCAACAAAAGCATTCGTTGCAACAAAATAATATTAAGAATGACGTATCACATTTACTACAGTTTTATGTCTGCTGTGAAAGCCTTGCTGGTCGTGTTATATTACCAATAGCTAATCTACATCGCGTGATGCAAAATGTTTATCAAAACTGACAACATTATAATCGTCATAGCAACTGAAATGTGTCTAGATAATATTGATGTAGTACGACCTGTACGAGAATACAGGACAGTCATAAACTTATGAGAAAGAGATGTGGACAATTGTCAGTTATCCAAATGTATATTTAATTCTGCTAACACTGTTTCTGCCTACTGAAAATAGAAGTTATTGCATGTGAACTGGTAAATAGATAGTACCGATTTATGATCTTTGTCATAAACTAATATAAATCTTTTCCAGTTTATAGTTTCAGTACTGATAGATTCAGAGACTACCATTGCGAAACTACGTGTTTGGATGGTCATTTGTCTTGAGTGATCAACTATTATTGTATTAGGTATTAGTATTAGGCCAAGAAAAATGGAAACATGTTTCTTGTCCCCGTCCGCTTCCATTTTGTCTGCCACCTCCTTTTTTATTACTTATTATTGAAAAAAGAAATTATAATTTTTTTTTTTTCGGGTCTGAAGAAAGTTCAAGAAATCTTGTCAAGTTGTCACGAAGACACAATATTCTTGCATACACTCCCTTCCAAGCATTGCATCTTCGAAAAATATCAAGCAAATGATATTAAATAGAAAATAATAAGGGCCTCACTTTCCTTTTTTCAAAAAGTCCTTATAACTGTTTTATCCCAGCATTTTCCCACCTTATAAGCTAAAAAGTGTTAGTCTGTATTGATGGCAATAATATTTGCCAAATATGCTCTCAGCAACGTAACCCACCATAAGAGTCCAACTCGGTATTCCTAACTTTGCGAGAATTATTATTTATATTATTTTATTATTATTTTATTATTATTTATATTATTTTATTAGAACCACAAGTTGTTCTAAATACAATAAAGCAAACATGTTCTTCTTTGTTAGAATCAGATCGAAGGAGGAACCATTAGGAATGCACGTAGAGCATATCATCACCAAAAATAATTTTTTTTAACATGTACATAGTACATATAACACCAGGGTTGAAAAAAATAACGATTTAAAAAAAAATTTTAAAAAATTTGATTTTTTTTATTTAAATCGGATTTTTTTTATTTATTTGATTTTTTTAAAATCTGGTATACACAATGTCATAAAATATTTTACTAACATGTACATAATACATGTATTAAAAAACACACAAAACTTTGTTGATCTCGATGATTGAAAACAATTATTTGTGCTAAATTCATATAAATCAGCGATTAAAAAAACCGAAAGTAAAAAAAATCATAAATCAATGATTTTTTTGATTTTTTTGCAGCGATTTAAATCATGATTTAAATCAATGATTTAAATCAAATGATTTAAATCAACCTTGTATAACACAGATTAAAAAATAGCGATTGCAGGCCTACACTTGATAGCTCAGCAGAGGCAACATTTGCACTCGCAGATCAATATGTTTAGTAGGAATTATCGTATGTGATAATGGCAATTATGACACTTATTGATCTGCTTGGTTAGTTATTTGTGTGGTGGGTACTTATGTGGACAATGATTGATTAAATGTGGTTTGTGCATTCACCATTGGAAGTTGTATGGCTGCATATTGATTTTTCGCCATCAGCCATTAAAACAGGCCCACTGCGTGTGGCTGAAGCATGTTCTGAATGGCTGGGGTGCAGTTGATCAATGGTTAGAACGTCAGACTCTCAATAGAGTGGATTTTGTTCACCCCACATTGCCTCAGTTCACTCAGCTGTATAAATGAGTACCTGGCTATAGACAGTGGTAGATATATATGAACCAATAATCTTTACACAGTAACTGCAGCGTGGCTGAATGCTTCCCAGTGAAGTGGTGTTGGTAGAAATATATCTGACCAAGGATGAAATGTGCTTTGAACAGTTCCGAGGATCAGATACTGTGCTGTATAAGAACTTACTTTTACCTTCGAATGCTATAAATATTATGACCAACACTAACTTGCTCATACTGTTGCCACTAAGTTTGTTATATCGTGATGACACGACAACCATTTTACCTAAATGTCCAACTGAGTGTCAAACACAGACTCATGTTTTTTGTCAATAATACAATTTTTTTATTCTATACGTTATAATTTTTACAGAACGACAGTAATCAACACCATAAAGATTAAACTTGAATAAAATGTTGGCCATCATTTATAGCATCACATAAATAAAAGATTAGCCAAGTATGTCACCTTTTCAACAGCACCATCAACAGACATTTTGATGACAAACTACTGGCTCATGTTTCCACTGTTGTCAAAAAAGACTGGGAACAACAAATGATAATAATATATTTATAAATAAATATATTTTTTATTTTTAGCAGTTTCATTGAAGGCTCACTCTGTCTTACATAAAATGCGAGAAATAAAAATCTAAAAATTATACATAGAAAATACTTTAAAAAACTGTTAAAACTAGTCAAATTTATTTTAAAGTAAACTAATTAAACATACCGCTGTATGTACATAAAATTGGATATAAAACCAACTAAATAAAGCTAAAAACAATTAAATAAATGAAACACAATTTTTAAATATATTAATAATAATTAAACAAATTTAAATATTAAAAATCTGATGGTAATCTGCAGAACAACCATTACTTGTTGGTGTGCTTGAAGCATTGATGATATTTTTCCATGGACCAGCAGATTTCCACCATTTTGTCAACCAAAACCATCGTTTCTGAGATCGATGCAAATCCACTGAGATCTCTAAATTCATAAATTGGGGGGGTAAAACTCATCCAAATCCTTTGGAACTAGTTTAGAAGAGAGTAATTGTGTGACAATGTGATAAACTGTGACATTGTCCAATAATATCCAAACAGAAAAACACAGGAGATGCGTGCAGATCATTTTATCAACTACACATCCTAGTGTGTGGACCCTGAACATTGACATTTGGTTGAACAGTAAAAAAAAATTTCTCACAAAATCAGGTGAATATTTGTATAAAGTAGCCCAGAATGCAACAGAGAATTTTTAAATGGATTTAGTTTCTAGCCCAGTTCTGGGACTTTGAGCAACCCCCCACCCTCAATACCCCCGACCACAATAAATATGTTTGTGGTGCACTTTTCGGATGTGTTCAGTTTTCCTGTTTCTTCATCATTGGCCTGTCTCATGCTTGTTGATGCAGAAGAGACGGGCTCCGCGCAAGAAGCAACCGAAGACAGAGGCGAGCTCCGCAGGCATCGCCATTGAGAAGATGCTGCAGGAGAGGAAGATCTCAAGCAAGATCAACTACGACGTGCTCAAAGATCTCAACAAGACGTCCACTGCCAACCCACAGAAGCCTGACATCGCTGCCCTCCAGAAAGACCTCATCTCGGGCCCCATAGAGGTCACTCCTGTGACCTTGAAGTCACCAAGGTGAGATACGGACCTGTTAACACAGAAAACGACTACCAATAACTCATGTCAGTTTAGGTTTTATCGTTTTGTGTAAGAATGACTGCATTCTTGTACAGCTGTGTTCAGCAATTTTATGTATGTACCCTAATTTTTTTCAGCTTTTATCAGGTTTCGAATTCTGACTGAACCCTTAGGAGTTAGACATGACACTCCATTAACAACTATGGTTGTCTGCGTTTGTTATGCAAACATTGTTCCAGTGAACACGTTATTCAGTTAATATTATCTGGAACAGGGTGGTTAAAGTTTGGCAAATTGAGTATTTACTGACGTATACGTCTTTCTGTATTCAGGTTGAAAAGACCGGCCATTAAACAAGAGGTAAGTCACTTCAGTTGATGTTTTAAGTTATTATCGTGCTCCTGTTTTCATGCTCAATCACTTCCAATGGTTCTAGGTTTGTGTGCATGAGGTTTGTGTGCATGAGGTTTGTGTGCATGAGGTCCAGAGGTGGTCTCTGGTGGATCAACCTATGACATTTGAGTATACTTTAGAAAGCACTTGGCACATCTGCTGCTACTGTCTATAATATTACAGCCTAATGTTTATAATTCCATGTGTTTGTTGAAGTCCATGAACGTTTTACCTTAGTTGTTTGACTAACTTCAACATTTATAGGGTGTATATATGAATGTTGCACACGTACATGCACACATACACACACACACACACACACACACACACACACACACACACACACACACACACACACACACACACATACACAGGCATGCACACAAGCACGCACACACCACACGCACACATACACGCACACACATTTGCACGCGCACACACACATGCACGCACGCATGCACACACACACACACACACACACATTTTGTTGATGAGATATGAATATGTAGACCACAAGAAATACGACCATAAGAAGCATGTAGCAGCAGCTGTTGTTGTTGAATGGTCTTTGTTCCGTGTAGAGCTCGAGTGACAAGAAACCAAAGATTGAGAATGTGAAGGAGGAGAAAGTGAAGCCTATTGTGGAGTCAGGACCAGTTGTGTACGCGGTTCCAGGTAGGAGTTCCCAGACAGAAATATCTGGTCGCCGGATCCGTAAACCCCCCAAAAAAAGGGCCTTACTTGACGTTGCACATGTCACTGTGTAATTGTATATTATCTTGTAATGTTACATTAAAACAAATTAACGCCTTTATCTATATGAACTTGTTTGATAAGTTTATCTTGTACTGTCCTGGTTCACTAAACTCCATAGCTTAAGACAGTTTTCTGAAGTACTGTATTTTTAAAGTCATCTTGCATTGCATCTGCATTTTACAGTTATAACTAGTTGGTGGATTGTCACGCCAAAATAATGTTATTTTGACTATTTGAAGCAGTTGTGGCTGCTAAATTTGCACCATTCATTAATTTTAGAATGTTCCTGACACATGCTAAATTGAACAGCAAAAATGTTTGAAGATTTTCCATCCATACATAATAATATTAATGGACACTGCGGATAGTAAACAGTTATGGAATGCTGATGTATGTGTTATGAACTCCATATAATATATGTATGTGTTTCGGATTTTAATTGTGTGATTCTGGCTATTTCTATAGATGCTATTGAAGATGAGATTGAAGATGAAGATGAAGACGATCAACCAGAAAGTATTGCAGCTCGCTATTTACAAACTGGTAAGTTTGGTGAACTTAAACACAAAATTAAAGGTACTGAAACATTACAAATATATAAACATTTAAAGCAATTTTGAATGAATGGATTTCAAATAATTTATGCTGGTGTTATATTTAATGTTTCGGATTTTTTCCAAATTTTTTTTTCTGTTTATGATAATTACCAAGGTTTTTATACATTTAGTATTTTATACAGCCACATACTGGGCATATTGAGAAAAAAAACATGTTTAATTAAACTATTGTCAAGATGCTTTTTGGGGATAACAAGTCATGTTTGGTCAACTGTGTTACCTATACAGGTGTATTGTTCTGAAAACATTCCAAATAAACATTTATAAGCTGTCCTTCTAATTTCAAGTTGCTTGTATCTTCTATTTTTTTTAAATCTAAATGAATGTATGTACAACTGTGCAGGTTCTTCAGAGTATGCAAGTCTTAGATGAGACAGCGTTTATATCTTCCCTGTTTTCTTGTAGTGGAAGAATACGATATTTATGACGATGAAGGTGAATGATCTGATGCTGAAGTTTACATCTGCCATACGTTGAAAGATCAACAGCAACAAAGGAATATGTCAAGCCATCACTTGGATGACGTACAACAAGTCGGGACGAGTGTTATTGTTTCCACTGAATGATCTTGTTCAGAAAACATCTTGTTAGAAACTGTCACACGTTCTGTAGATTTTGTCTTGTCGATTTGTATTCAGAATCATCCATGTCATACATATGTAGGTGATTCTGTTTTATTGTCAGTGTGATTTTCCATGTTTCTCAGGAATATATGTGTGTGTTTGTTTCAAAGAAACACCTTATTTCAGCATACATTTGTTTTGATAGAAACACCATTGTACATAGGGACGGTGTATCAGATCTTCATTATATCCCTTAGATTTGTGTTATTGTGATTATACTGAGTTACTTCTGCATTAAAACAAACAACAAAAGTGCAATGAATCTGCAGCATTCATACAACACTAAGAATGTCATGACAATCGTTATGGTATTTAACAAGATGGCCACTCAAAGCAACACACTCCATATGTTTATCAAGACTGCCATCCAAAGCAACACCCTCCATATGTTTAACAAGATGGCCACTCAAAGCAACACACTCCATATGTTTAACAAGACTGCCATCCAAAGCAACACCCTCCATATGTTTAACAAGACTGCCATCCAAAGTGACACCCTCCATATGTTTAACAAGATTTAGCAAGACTGCCATCCAAAACAACACCCTCCATATGTTTAACAAGACTGCCATCCAAAGCAACACCCTCCATATGTTTAACAAGACTGCCATCCAAAGCAACACCCTCCATATGTTTAACAAGATTTAACAAGACTGCCATCCAAAACAACACACTCCATATGTTTAACAAGACTGGCATCCAAAACAACACACTCCATATGTTTAACAAGATTTAACAAGACTGGCATCCAAAACAACACACTCCATATGTTTAACAAGATTTAACAAGACTGCCATCCAAAACAACACACTCCATATGTTTAACAAGACTGCCATCCAAAACAACACACTCCATATGTTTAACAAGATTTAACAAGACTGCAATCCAAAACAACACACTCCATATGTTTAACAAGACTGCCATCCAAAGCAACACCCTCCATATGTTTAACAAGACTGCCATCCAAAGCGACACCCTCCATATGTTTAACAAGACTGCCATCCAAAGCAACACCCTCCATATGTTTAACAAGATTGCCATCCAAAACAACACACTCCATATGTTTAACAAGACTGCCATCCAAAACAACACACTCCATATGTTTAACAAGACTGCCATCCAAAACAACACACTCCATATGTTTAACAAGACTGCCATCCAAAACAACACACTCCATATGTTTAACAAGACTGCCATCCAAAACAACACACTCCATATGTTTAACAAGATTTAACAAGACTGCAATCCAAAACAACACACTCCATATGTTTAACAAGACTGCCAT
This sequence comes from Lamellibrachia columna, assembly GCA_963662155.1. Taxonomy (NCBI): domain Eukaryota; kingdom Metazoa; phylum Annelida; class Polychaeta; order Sabellida; family Siboglinidae; genus Lamellibrachia; species Lamellibrachia columna. The sequence continues at coordinate 25,921,129 of OY759262.1, forward strand.
CCAAAGCAACACAGTCCATATGCTTAACAAGACTGGCATCCAACGCGACACCCTCCATATGTTTAACAAGATTTAACAAGACTACCATCCAAAGCAACACACGCCATATGGTTAACAAGATTTAATAAGACTGCCATCCAAAACAACACACTCCATATGTTTAACAAGACTGCCATCCAAAGCAACACCCTCCATATGTTTAATAAGATTTAACAAGACTGCCATCCAAAACAACACACTCCATATATTTAACAAGATTGCCATCCAACGTAACACCCTCCATATGTTTAATAAGATTTAACAAGACTGCCATCCAAAACAACACACTCCATATGTTTAACAAGATTTAACAAGACTGCCATCCAAAACAACACACTCCATATGTTTAACAAGATTTAACAAGACTGCCATCCAAAACAACACACTCCATATGTTTAACAAGATTTAACAAGACTGCAATCCAAAACAACACACTCCATATGTTTAACAAGACTGCCATCCAAAGCAACACCCTCCATATGTTTAACAAGACTGCCATCCAAAGCGACACCCTCCATATGTTTAACAAGACTGCCATCCAAAGCAACACCCTCCATATGTTTAACAAGATTTAACAAGACTGCCATCCAAAACAACACACTCCATATGTTTAACAAGACTGCCATCCAAAACAACACACTCCATATGTTTAACAAGACTGGCATCCAAAACAACACACTCCATATGTTTAACAAGATTTAACAAGACTGCCATCCAAAACAACACACTCCATATGTTTAACAACACTGCCATCCAAAACAACACACTCCATATGTTTAACAAGATTTAACAAGACTGCAATCCAAAACAACACACTCCATATGTTTAACAAGACTGCCATCCAAAGCAACACAGTCCATATGCTTAACAAGACTGGCATCCAACGCGACACCCTCCATATGTTTAACAAGATTTAACAAGACTACCATCCAAAGCAACACACGCCATATGGTTAACAAGATTTAATAAGACTGCCATCCAAAACAACACACTCCATATGTTTAACAAGACTGCCATCCAAAGCAACACCCTCCATATGTTTAATAAGATTTAACAAGACTGCCATCCAAAACAACACACTCCATATATTTAACAAGATTGCCATCCAACGTAACACCCTCCATATGTTTAATAAGATTTAACAAGACTGCCATCCAAAACAACACACTCCATATGTTTAACAAGATTTAACAAGACTGCCATCCAAAACAACACACTCCATATGTTTAACAAGATTTAACAAGACTGCCATCCAAAACAACACACTCCATATGTTTAACAAGATTTAACAAGACTGCAATCCAAAACAACACACTCCATATGTTTAACAAGATTTAACAAGACTGCCATCCAAAACAACACAGTCCATATGCTTAACAAGATTTAACAAGACTGGCATCCAACGTGACACCCTCCATATGTTTAACAAGCTTTAACAAGACTACCATCCAAAGCAACACACGCCATATGGTTAACAATATTTAATAAGACTGCCATCCAAAGCAACACGCCATATGTTTAACAACATTTAACAAGACTGCCATCCAAAACAACACACTCCATATGTTTAACAAGACTGCCATCCAAAGCAACACCCTCCATATGTTTAATAAGATTTAACAAGACTGCCATCCAAAAAACACACTCCATATATTTAACAAGATTGCCATCCAACGCAACACCCTCCATATGTTTAATAAGATTTAACAAGACTGCCATCCAAAACAACACACTCCATATGTTTAACAAGATTTAACAAGACTGCCATCCAAAACAACACACTCCATATGTTTAACAAGACTGCCATCCAAAGCCACACCCTCCATATGTTTAATAAGATTTAACAAGACTGCCATCCAAAACAACACACTCCATATGTTTAACAAGATTTAACAAGACGGCCATCCAAAACAACACACTCCATATGTTTAACAAGACTACCATCCAAAACAACACACTCCATATGTTTAACTAGATTTAACAAGACTGCCATCCAAAACAACACACTCAATATGTTTAACAAGACTGCCATCCAAAACAACACACTCCATATGTTTAACAAGATTTAACAAGACTGCCATCCAAAACAACACACTCCATATGTTTAACAAGATTTAACAAGACTGCCATCCAAGAATAAAATTATTGTTGCAGCTTTCCATGAGATTAATCAAACATTATTTGTAGAGTGAATGGAGCACAAACGTGTGTCACAGTTACAAGAACGGGGTAGTTGTGAATATAGAATGACAGTGTGGCCAATGTAACCAAATGTCTGTGTATTAAAGCATTAAGAACAAAGTACTGTGGCTGTCGGGAATTTGACTCTGTACAGAACACTAACCGTGTGTGCGTGCGTGCGTGCGTGCGTGCGTGCGTGCGTGCGTGCGTGCGTGCGTGCGTGCGTGCGTGCGTGCGTGCGTGCGTGCGTGCGTGCGTGCGTGCGTGCGTGCGTGCGTGCGTGCGTGCGTGCGTGCGTGCGTGCGTGCGTGCGTGCGTGCGTGCGTGCGTGCGTGCGTGCGTGCGTGCGTGCGTGTGAGATGTTCTTAAAAATATGCCTAACAATGTATGAGACTTCCGTGGAAAGTTTCTTGATGAAGAATCTACATGCAACTTCAGACTGTCACCTGACAGTCGTGCCTTAAGGTGACAGAGTTAAGCCACACTTCAGGAAAATTGGCAACACTTATACATTGTATGAATGTCAATATTTGTTCATCTTTATTTAGCATCTGTAGGTTTGTGTGTTGCTTGTATTTGGACATACATGATGGACCATTTCAAGATATAATCATATCCTGAACAAGTTGTAATCAAGAATAGTTTTCATTAACTTTATCACAACAGATTAATGGTTTTGGGAGCATTTCCAATTATCAGTCGTTTTCAAAGTACAAGCGGTGTTGCTTTACCTGACCCTCGCCAAGATTAAGTTAATTAATTATCCATATTTTGAAGGTGCTTGATCTTCAAAACTAGTTTAAATGTATTGCAAAGAGGGGAACATAAAACATTATCATAACTGTATTTGGCTATTTTATTGACGGAACATAAAAAATTATCATAACTGTATTTGGCTATTTTATTGACAGTACTTCAAACAATTTTGCTCTTCTCAATTGATACATGAAACAGAACCATGTACCATTACTCTATATTTACAGTTTATATCATATATACACGAGTTGGTATGTGTAGCACATAATAATAATACATATACATGCTAGTTTACATAACATAATTATCTTCAGTTTAGTGGTACAATTATGAGATTTTGGTTGTGCTCCTGCCTTCTGTGTCAGTGAACTGTGAGATGTCTTCTGTGTCAGTGAACTGTGAGATGTCTTCTGTGTCATTGTCAGTGAACTGTGAGATGTCTTCTGTGTCACTGTCGGTGAACTGTGACGTGCCTTCTATATCAGTATCAGTTAACTTTGATGTGGTTGGACGAATTAAGAATACAATGAACGCAGTGATCGTGTGAACTGTCGCACACACCTGGCCACTTCCGTCGTCCTCACGCGTCGTCGCCGTCCGTTGTTTTATCACAAACAAGCCGCAAACGTCGTCCGCTTCCGCACAAATCGCTTGCATAATGACTCGTGCGGAAGCGGACGACGTCGCGGCACGTAAAACCGCGGATAACGGTGTAACGGACAGTTGTGTTCGTCGGTGTGGTCTTGCTCATATGGTGCTGATGTACTGTCTTATGATTTTTTTTATAGAATCACCTGCTACGAAGCTGTATGTCAGCGCAACGACGTTGTTCGATTTCCGTTTCCGTGTGGTGGTTGATTTACACCTGAATGTAGCCAGCTTTAGACCCTTCCGTAAATATCGACATTTGTTACGTTGAACACGTGGGCCTTCTAGTTAATCAGTGAAAGGTTCTCCGGTTTTGGCTGCAGGTACTTGATAAATGTCTGTGTTGTAATTTGTCGTATGCAATGATGGTCGTTCGTTTCCATTTTGCAGTGTCTAAGAAGTCACAGGTAAAGATCACACAAATAATGCCATTGTTAACATCGCATGGTCAGTTGCGGTATGTGTACATGTAAAACATATAGTAACGATATGTTATCAAAGTTTAGCTCGTGTGAATTGTCTTCGTTGCTATAAGTTGTTTGTTTGAGGCTTGACGAGCTACTCCCCGAGCTGTTGGCCACAGCTAAGCTGGGTGTATTAGTGACTAGATATCGAGATCACCACCTGTGTGAGGCCACGACAGATTTTCTTATTCTTTTTTACTGCCCCTGGCATAGACGCCAGGTAGAATGGACCAACACGTTTTAGTATCTTCCGAAAGACACGGGCAAAGAGGGGGGAACGAAATTGCCAAAGTTTCCAAACGGCAGCATTTAGATTCGAACACCGGTCCCTTCGACCTACAGTCCCCTCGACCTCCGGTTCCCTCGACCTACAGTCCCCTCTACCTACAGTCCCCTCGACCTCCGGTCCCCTCGACCTACAGTCCCCTCGACCTCCGGTCCCCTCGACCTCCGGTCCCCTCGACCTACAGTCCCCTCGACCTACGGTCCCCACGACCTCCGGTCCACTCGACCTCCGGTGCCCTCGACCCACAGTCCGACACCGTACCGCACAGCCACCGCGGTACTGATGTAAAATCACTGTCCTTGAACTATGTTCAGTTTTACCCGATCTCCTTGTGTCCCGTGTTCTCATTGTCCACCAGTATTGGTGGACAATGAGATTGGACGTGAATATATTATGTACAGTTTATGTATTTGTAATTGTAGTAGCGCCGAAGGTTTAAATGTTATCAAGTGTCAGGAACCAGATATATTAGAATGTATTTATTTAGAGTAAATTGATACTGTTCTTGTTATGTATGTATATTGTAAGTCTTCGCGGTATGCAATAAAGTACAAAATATTTTTCGACTTTTATGATTTGCACGCACGCACGCACGCGCGCGCACGCACGCACGCACGCACGCACGCACGCACGCACACACACACACACACACACACACACACGGTGACGCAGACACAAGCTCTCTATATTGTAATTGAGAGATTCTTCCTCCTTGCTCGATATATTCTCATGGTTGAAACCCTCGGCCTACGCCTACGAGGCTGCACGTTACCTATATGGCGTTTTCTTTCTTTAACTTATGTAAATAAATTTTCGTTGCCACCAGATATGCGTTCGAGAAAAGTTACTTTAGTTAAATCGCCAATCCACGTGTAAATCTATGACCAGTTCGTCTTTTTATTTGGCTTGCGGTTTCGTCTAATCGTCACTGTCCACGTCACTGACTCGCCTATTGGTTGTCTGGTGTTTCTTCTCGTCTTCTCCGTCTCCATGGCAACTAAATGCCTATTGATTTTGAGGGAACATAACCGCGCTTTTCCGCAACCACCCGTATTCCACGAGTGACGTCACACGTGTGATTATTGTTATGTCACTTTCAATGATATTTTATAAATAATTGTTTAGCAATGAAGAAATTGTCTTCGATTTGTACACTGTGTTATATTTAATGTATTATTTAATATGTCTAGGTAATACCCCCTGTGTACAAGTTGTGAGCACGTAAACCCCCCTGTGTACAAGTTGTGAACATGTAAACCCCCTGTGTACAAGTTGTGAACATGTAAACCCCCTCTGTTCAAGTTGTGAACATGTAAACCCCTCTGTACAAGTTGTGAACATGTAAACCCCCTGTGTACAAGTTGTGAACATGTAAACCCCCTCTATACAAGTTGTGAACATGTAAACCCCTCTGTACAAGTTGTGAACATGTAAACCCCCTGTGTACAAGTTGTGAACACGTAAACCCCCTCTGTACAAGTTGTGAACATGTAAACCTCCTGTGTACAAGTTGTGAACATGTAAACCCCCTGTGTACAAGTTGTGAACAAGTAAACTCCCTGTGTACAAGTTGTGAACATATAACCCCCAGACATTATAGAGTGTAGAAACACGTATTAGAAATTTGCATGAAAGTAGGCCCTATCTATAGACATGTTAAAACCATATTGACTGACTACAAAAAGCTGTGTAATTTCGCGTTAATGATTCATTTGACTTTACAACAGGCTTACTATCTTAAGTGTTTATTTTTACTTATTAGATCGATAAACATTCCTTAAAACCCCTACGACTCATTAGCGTTGGTTCCCTCACACCCGTGTTTTTGTTCGATTTTAGGTTACTTTATTACATTTTCAATTCTATTGTTGTGTATTGTGACAGTAGAACAAATGTACATAGGGACGTAGGAGACATTCCTTGCAAGGTTGTGCGTTTTGAAAAAGTTTTTTTCTTTGTATTGTGAAATACGGCACCCATTTGTCGGTTGGCATGCGAATAACACGTACGAATAACGACTCTCGCGAATATGTTTGCTGTGCGCGGCATCTGCTCTACAATCTCGCGAGATCCAATGAGTGCATCCCAGTTTGCACGGCGAGCTCTTGTTGAGCATGCGCGGATAATCAGAGGACATAGTTAATCGTAGACCACGGGTTCGTTTGCGATCTTACGGATTTAGGTTACTAGTAGGCCTCTTACAGATGTGCACCAATAAGAGTTGGCACATTACACGACTTTTTGTAGTCAGTTTGACAATAATTAGTTTACCGCCATCAAGACAATAGGGCATGCTAATCTCGTTCTCATTTCTCATGTTGGTTTTACGCAAATTTGCCCATAATTACCCATAAATGCTCACTTCCGGCCCCCATCGACACGCTGACCACTATCGCATTTCACACATAAACACGTTTGAAAGTAAAACAGAGAGAACAAACAACAACAACAACACATTTACTTATGTTATTTATGAAAACAACTAGCATTAAAATGTGATAATACTAATACCAATGGGTTATTTTTAAATGACACAGGTACAGTTAACGTGTTAAGGTGTGCATAACTTGGTGGCCGGAAGTGCATTATCTCGTCAACTATCGTCTCGAAACGAGATTCACTTGTTGAGAAATGCATTGTTACGTATAGCTTAGATCGTGCGCGCTTCTTTTGTGATTGCCACCGTTTAGTTTTGAATAATGACGTGTGCAGGCCCACTCGTGCAGTGGCGTTTTCGATAAATGCGTATAGTAATTTCGTTAATAGTCATCTCTACATTATATGCATGCTCATAAAGTTATACATGTCTCATTCTCTCCAGTAAAGTTAATAAAATCGCTAGTCTAAACATTGACACCAATGATAGCTAGCACCGCCACCTAGCGGCTAACACAAAATGTAGTGTTTTACTCGTTAGAAATGATATTGTCGCTACGACAAAAACGTCACTCTTGTCGTTGGAACGTTTCATTTATGGTAAGTTTGTTCTAGCACCTTTCTATAGCGAACAAAGAACCTGTGCGACCGATTTTCAAACGAATATTTCTACGGAAGCGTGCGTCACAAATCAAAAGTCGAAAAAACACGCGAGAAGAAATAACGTTATGGCGTCCGTTTCGTGCGACGATCGACTGGTCGCGT
>OY759262.1:26631843-26636843 GCA_963662155.1 Lamellibrachia columna
AACGCGCCAAGTCGCCAACGCGCCAACGCGCTGAATGCAGTAAGCCGTTTCAATGTTTTTAATATGGCAGGCGTATAATGTGATCGAAGGGACAGAACAACACTTAGTATTGTCATTCGTTTAGATTGTGTCTTGACTCAAATTATTATTATTTTATTTCGATGTGGAATTGATAATTAGAATTGGTACTTTTACGGTGGAATTAGAAGTGATATACCGGTAATATAATTGACCCATACTCTGATATCAAGTGACGTGAATTCAGGAAAACCATCATAAGCAATGATGTGTCTGAATTGATGATTAGCATTATATACATGACATAAAAAACATTGAACTTCTAGGATACGCTTATTTGCTCATGTTTGTTTTCTTTTCAGCTTGTCAATGTTCTTATAATATAGCTTCTATGCTTGTGTGCAGCATTCTAATGAAAACATTATATTCAAAATGTGTTGTAAAAAACTGAATGCACTTAATAAGCCACTTGTATTACTGTGACCTTGTGTCATCGCCTATGACAAATGTTCTACGCATTAACAGTGAATATGTATCAACAAACACCGGATGATGCTGACAGTGACAAGCCGTTTGTCGAAGGTTGTTCAATAATTCATACGTGAGCAAGAGTGTTATGAATGAAAATAATGCATTCATTTTATAATGGTATTAGGGTTTGTAAGACGTATACATTTCATTGCCAGCCACGTGAAAAAACAAGGAACATTACTAGCGACAAAAGTCATAAAATATCTTTTTAAAAAGACAACGACCGCAATAATGCGCCTGTGCGATAATGAGGAATGGACACGTATGCGAAAAACAAATTAATACACTAATCATCAATCATTCTTTTCGGTTCTTTTTAAACTTAGATACTACATTTCAAGAATATGTTGTTATTTCAATATGGTTTATATTTCTAACGATTAATGAATATTTTGCTTTTGCTGATTTTGCCTGCGAAAACACGTGCGCTTGTTTTTGTCAAGTTCAACTTACGAAAACTAACCACGGATCCTGCAAATTATGACGATTGCGACAGTTTGTTTCCCTAGTTATCAATAAATCAATGTATAACCACGCATCAATATAAAACATTATAAATTCATAGCATGCAGCAATTACACAAAGTCAACAAAACTTACCAAGTAGGCGGAGCTTAACATGTAAACATCTACTGCGCATGACACGAGCTAACTTTTTATAAGTTTATACGATGCAATACGAATTAGCTTTAAACTTTTATTATATTGACACAACGGTGCGACTGTAAAGGTAAATCAAGCAAAAATTATGTTTAGTGTAGCATCTCGATAATGGCGCCGATTGGCTGCTGGCGCTTCACGGGAACGCCTACACAAAATGGAGTGGTGACAGTGGGTAGATCACAATGGAGTGGTGACCAACGAGACCACGCCGTCTCTGCATTTAGACTCTCTTCTCGGCGAATTCACGAAGTCGATCGAGAGTCGGATAAGCGAGACTATCTGGGTCCAAGCTCTATGTGGCGAGACGGTGGCGCCACATGACGGAGTTTCGCCATAATTTTTCTCCAATGCAGTTCACCAAACTCCACAACTGTGTCGCCACTTAGCCGCCAGTTGCGGAGTGGTAAAAAGAAAAGAAACGATTGACTGGGCAACGTCATTATTGTTGACTTGTTATGTCATTGCAACTGTACACTTGAATAGCGAGGCAAACAAAAACGAACGTTGTTGTGTTGCTATATCTATTTTCAATACAAGCATTATCCACAATTGTGCGGGCGGGCGGGCGGGCGGGCGGGCGGGCGGGCGGCGGGCGGGCGGGCGGGCGGGCGGGCGGGCGGGCGGGCGGGCGGGCGGGCGGGCGGGCGGGCGGGCGGGCGGGCGGGCGGGCGGGCGGGCGGGCATAGTCACAAACTACTTTATTATATAGATGTATATTGTACAACAGCAGATATTAAAAGTGACTACATACGCATTTACCCAAGCAAAACAACCCCCTTCTAATTAAAAATTATAAAATATTTTATGACCAATTTCTACTAATTTTAGGTGTTGCAATGACGTCACAAACATATCGCAATGACGTCACAAACATATCGCAATGACGTCATAAACATATCGCAATGATCTCACAAACATACCCGCAGTCATTGTTTTATTCTTCCACTGGAAGACATCTAGTTTTTCCGTTTCCGACCAGGTCAGGTTCCACGCACCAACGCTGTACATTGTTTTGGTGATACACCCACGACGTGTACAAACTATTAACAACGCATCATACATACAAAAGGGAAAGTACGTATTAAACACTGCAATGCTTTGAATGTATTTGTAATACGTATGATTGAAGGAATTCGTTATATTGTCATAGACACACATTATAATCAATACAAATGAACGAAAACAACATGAAAATAAAAACGTGCGGAATCAAAACACAGAACGGGAAGGACATTATTAAGAAAGCATGACATAAGATAATGGATTCGCCTAGTTAAAAACAAGTTAGATGGATTACAGGTCCAAAATGGAGAGATAACACGAGAGATCAACGAACTGTTGCCAAGCAACGCGGGTAAACGTGTGTTCTCGCATCTGGCGAGAGTTCGCGAGAGCGAATTTGAAATTTCAAAATGGCGAGAGATAAACAAATTGAAGAGACTAACAACAACGACAACACTGAACGATGCCAACAACATCGATCTGGCTGGCACTCAACTAACTGAAATGGGTGGTGAACATATCTAAAAATAAATTAAGCGACGGCCAAACCAGGGTTCTCGGAAAAGGGATTAAAGTATGCCATAGCGCAAGGCAAATCCCCTTAGAAAGGTCGGATTCGCTCGCTGCCTGTGAACAAATCAGAACAGATCGCAGTTCGCTGTTATTTGGAAAATAGCAACTTTACCGAAGTCGAATATATCCAGAAGCGAGAGACAAGCGCTAGCCGAACTGAGAAAAGAAATGAGCATCAAGATTCTACCAGCAGACAAAGGAAAAGCCCCGGTAGCGACGTAGACAGACGCACGTGAACAAAACGTCACGGCCAAGTTATTGGACGACAAGACGTAAAAGAAGGTAGAGAAAGACCCTACAGTTAAATGCAAGATAAAGTGTCCGTCATATGGAAACTGGAGAAGACAAGATCACAGCAGAACAGTGTAAGTACCGATATCTGACAGTTGAGAATGTACCAAGGATGTACTGCACTCCGAAAATCCACAACAACCCACACAGACCCACTGTAGTTCAATAGGATACAATGTATCAAGATTACTGGCAGATCTTCTAGAACCTACCGTGGGTCGACAAAGATGATACATTCCTATCACATGATGTAGTGTCTTTCTTCACCATCACCCCTATCAACGACTATCACCACGAAGTGACTAGAGAGGACACATCAATGAAACCTACATATGGATGACATAACCGAGCTGTTGAAACCTACATGTGGATGACATAACGGAGCTGTTGAAACCTACATGTGGATGACATAACGGAGCTGTTGAAACCTACATGTGGATGACATAACGGAGCTGTTGAAACCTACATGTGGATGACATAACGGAGCTGTTGAAACCTACATGTGGATGACATAACGGAGCTATTGAAACCTACATGTGGATGACATAACGGGGCTGTTGAAACCTACATGTGGATGACATAACGGGGCTGTTGAAACCTACATGTGGATGACATAACGGAGCTGTTGAAACCTACATATGGATGACATAACGGAGCTATTGAAACCTACATGTGGATGACATAACGGAGCTGTTGAAACCTACATGTGGATGACATAACGGGGCTGTTGAAACCTACATGCGGATGACATAACGGAGCTGTTGAAACCTACACGTGGATGACATAACGGAGCTATTGAAACCTACACGTGGATGACATAACGGAGCTGTTGAAACCGACATGTGGATGACATAACGGAGCTGTTGAAACCTACAACAACATATTTCAGCTTCAGGGGTACGATCAATTTATCAGTAGAATTTTGAATTTGTGTTGAATAAAATTCACTGTTCAGTTTAACTAATAGCAGAACCATTGTATTAAAACGTTCGTGTGTTTTATGAAAAAGTAATTCGAAGTAGGGCGGAAACAATCGCATGCCACCTTCCTCTGGTATCGACTCGGTTACATTTATTGCGCTCTCAATATGTTGTATTGACTACGGTTAATGACCGAACGGTTATTGATACGTCGTTATACTACTTTAATGTGTTCCACGGGTTTTCCTTTACAAGTGCTTAGTGAAGTCTGACGGACGAGCATAGACCGAGTTTCCTACGAAATGGACATTTTATACTTATATTGTAGTATGTCTTGCGATGTAGGTTAATTGCGGGCAGTGTTACATTACCTGCAGTTAAACTATATTGCAAGACAAACTATAAGAAAACTATAAAATGAATACTTCGATCGCAACACGATCCATGCTCATGCGTCACGCTTCGTGGATCACTTGTAAAGCAAAACCTGTGGAACACATTAAAGTATATTACGATGCAATTATTATCTTTACATAATTAACCGATTGTTGTAACACACGAATGAACACTGTGTTACTGTATTCATAATCGTCGTACCATGTGTCGTCAGCAAACAAGTTCTTTAAACAAAACTATAAATAGTTCACTGCAAAAAGGAATGGCAACCGAAAATGAATTACTAACAAGTCAGTTGCTTCAATTGCAACGGCATCAATGGATGGTCCGCGCCTCTTTTGCCCTTTGTCTATAAATTACTAAGTATTTTCGATTAAAATGTGAAATTAGTTTCTTATAACGAGTTATATCGCTCCTGTTGATAGATGCGAACATCATTGTTATAATGTTGACCAGTTAGCGCTGGTTTCAACAATGGTTCTATTCCTTAGTTCCTCAGCCAAGAAAGCTAAAACAGGTGATTCTCCGCAACTTGAAGACGACATCGAACGGACACCAATTAAGTGCATGCAAGAAACCTGGACATGATTGTGGAAGGACATTCTGC
>OY759262.1:26641843-26646843 GCA_963662155.1 Lamellibrachia columna
CCTATACATTTATAAAACTATTATATGCATATATATCTATGCTATACATTCAGTTCTTTGTCACAGTATTTCGTGGTTACTGTACAAAGTCCTAGTTTGGCTAGGACAATTGTTATAATTATAAAGCCAAATGTTTAATATGAACAGCTTACCGCGAGTTTTACTTCTGCGGCAATCTCTGATGCACCAGATACGAATGTCGATATGTAGCTTCATCTGGCGATCTCGAAATTGTAATTTTCGAGCCGTGAAACTAGATAGGGGGTGGGCGTTAACTAGATAGGGGGTGGGCGTTATGCCCCAAAACTGGGCCTTATGCCCCAAGCTACTCTATACATATAGATCTACACCGGTATAAAATACGTTTGTTTTCCAGGTGCTGAGCGATACCAAAATGGCTTATTTGACTGTCGTATCCTTGCTACTTGTTGTGGTCGTACTCACGCCAGTAACAGGTTGGTCTTACTCTCAAGCCATTTCACTTACAACTCCACGCCAGTAACAGGCTGGTCTTACTCTCAAGCCATTTCACTTACAACTCCACGCCAGTAACAGGTTGGTCTTACTCTCAAGCCATTTCACTTATAACTCCACGCCAGTAACAGGTTGGTCTTACTCTCAAGCCATTTCACTTACAACTCCACGCCAGTAACAGGCTGGTCTTACTCTCAAGCCATTTCACTTATAACTCCTCGCCAGTAACTGGTTGGTCTTACTCTCAAGCCATTTCACTTATAACTCCACGCCAGTAACAGGTTGGTCTTACTCTCAAGCCATTTCACTTATAACTCCACGCCAGTAACAGGTTGGTCTTACTCTCAAGCCATTTCACTTACAACTCCACGCCAGTAACAGGTTGGTCTTACTCTCAAGCCATTTCACTTATAACTCCACGCCAGTAACAGGTTGGTCTTACTCTCAAGCCATTCACTTATAACTCCACGCGGTTGTCCAAGAGACATTCTAGCCTTATCCGTGTCACTGTTATATTAAAAGGGTCACTCTACCAGTATATTGTGTTTCATAAATAAAAGGACGAGGTATTCTGTAAGCGAAGGATTTAACAAGATTTACCTTAACCTTGGTGTTATCACTGGCAACGAAAGAAACGCTTCAACATCTTGATCACAATAAGGCAGTATGCAGCTGGCATGTTAACTGGAAACGTTGCTACTACTACTTTGCCTATTACAACTGCTAATAGCACAGCAATGGCTGCCAATTATTATCATATTATTTATTGGAAAGAATATGAAATGCTGTCAAAATAAAAGATGATTGTCTCAGTTCTGTGTTGTTTATTAATATTATATACGTCACTTATTTAAAATGAAATGCTCAATGTATGTCATACGTGTCAAAATGAAAGACAATGATCTCAGTGCTGTGTTGTTTATCAATCTAATATTTAGGTAAGTCACAAAGAATCGGTAAGAATTCGCTGACGTGCCTAACGTTCGACAAGCCTTTGCTTGATTGGAGAGGGCGATTCAAGGCGTCGCAGGGCATCTGGCTGAAGAACGTTGGCGTGAGGAAACAGAAGAACTGTGGCCTGGACCGTGACTGCGGCCGCTTCAATGGGCCATCGAAGATCGAGATCCCTTTCTTCAAGAACAACGATTTCTTTGACTTCTCCGTCAGCGTCTGGTTCAAACGTCAAGGCGGCAGCGGCTGTTGGCCAGTTCTTGTCAGCAATGGCAACTGTGTAGAACGCAGTATCCAGGTCTGTGAAACGACTTATGTTTCATGCACATATTATATTCGCTTCCCCTAACACGTTTGTTGAAGAAACAGTTATATTAAGCGGTCTACAATTGTTGTGGTAATTAACTTACAAGAAAAATGTGTTTGTCTGTTTGCCCATTAGCAACGCACTAACGCATTTTAACTGTTTATCGAAGCTTTCAATGTCAATAAAATACGTCCTGTGTCTAGGCATTGCATTCAGGACAAATTGACAACGCCTTATGACGATAGGATGTGAAGGCACTGCATGGATAATACATTAGTACAGCCGAACTGTTGGCCCCTATTTACGATTGCGTTAACATTTCTTATAGTTGCTAACATAACACGTCTTTCAATATATCTAGACAATGAATTTGTGCAATGTCTCGTCATTTGCGGAAAAAGAAGTTATTTGGATTTAGCCTGGTTATTTAATACAACGTATCACAATTCATAAATTTTGATCATGTGTTTTCTTTTTCTTGTTGTATGGCTTATGCTATATAGAAATGCATAAACGGTGATTCGATCGCCAATTTTGTTGATATGATATGTTTGTATTGAATTCACTTTCAGATCAGCAGCAAGGACGACACGCATCTAATAGTGACAGTCAGGCCTAGTGCAGGATTGTTGTACCAGGAAACGTTTGTCACGGTAAGTGTGTGTTATTAAAGATATTCATGAAGACAATTTGTATCAACAATAACTCTAACTATAACTAAATTCATTACATTTTCTATCGTTTCGTTTTCATGATCACACGATAATCATGGTTGTGATTTAAAATTGCGATATGTGCCCATTGCTCCTTGCTAAAGTTCTTCTCCCCCTGTTCCCTTGCGTGGTGGGTATGCATCGCTTGATCCGCCCTCTCTTTGCTAATTTATACGCATTTTATTGTTTAAAATTGCGATATGTGACTTGTATGAATAGAGCTGTTTGTGCCCATTGCTCCTTGCTAAAGTTCTTCTCCCCCTGTTCCCTTGCGTGGTGGGGTATGCATCGCTTGATCCGCCCTCTCTTTGCTAATTTATACGCATTTTATTGTTTAAAATTGCGATATGTGACTTGTATGAATAGAGCTGTTTGTGCCCATTGCTCCTTGCTAAAGTTCTTCTCCCCCTGTTCCCTTGCGTGGTGGGGTATGCATCGCTTGATCCGCCCTCTCTTTGCTAATTTATACGCATTTTATTGTTTAAAATTGCGATATGTGACTTGTATGAATAGAGCTGTTTGTGCCCATTGCTCCTTGCTAAAGTTCTTCTCCCCCTGTTCCCTTGCGTGGTGGGGTATGCATCGCTTGATCCGCCCTCTCTTTGCTAATTTATACGCATTTTATTGTTTAAAATTGCGATATGTGACTTGTATGAATAGAGCTGTTTGTGCCCATTGCTCCTTGCTAAAGTTCTTCTCCCCCTGTTCCCTTGCGTGGTGGGTATGCATCGCTTGATCCGCCCTCTCTTTGCTAATTTATACGCATTTTATTGTTTAAAATTGCGATATGTGACTTGTATGAATAGAGCTGTTTGTGCCCATTGCTCCTTGCTAAAGTTCTTCTCCCCCTGTTCCCTTGCGTGGTGGGTATACATCGCTTGATCCGCCCTCTCTTTGCTAATTTATACGCATTTTATTGTTTTGCATAAACCGGACTCTGCTTGCTAGAATTACTTCGGGCAAGAACAATTAGGTCTTATTACTACTGTAAAAGAAAAGGACTTAGGAGTTACAATAAGCGCTGATATGAAAGTTTTAGAGCAGTGTGGTATTGCAGCTTCAAAGGGTAATCAAATTCTTGGATTGATTAGAAGAAACATAACATACAAGGGAAAAAAGTTAATTATACCTCTTTATAAAGCAATAGTTAGACCTCATTTAGGATACTGTATACAAGCATGGAGACCATATCGTAAGAAGGATATAGATACGCTTGAACGCATACAAAGGAGAGCAACTAAAACGATTCCAGAACTTAGAGACCTTAGTTATGAAGAACGCCTGAAAGAATGTGGTTTAACAACTCTAGAGACAAGGAGGTTAAGAGGAGATCAGATTGAAGTTTTTTAAGATATTGAATGGGTATGAAAATATTGATAGAAATATGTTTTTCTCACTCAAGAAGGATAGCAGAACTAGAGGACATGAGGTAAAATTAATAAAGGATCAATGTAGATTGGACATCAGGAAGCACTCGTTCTCACAGAGGACAATAAATGAATGGAACAAATTGTCTACAGATTGTGTAACTGCTAGCAGCGTGAATATGTTTAAAAACAAGGTTGACACATATCTCAGGAGGGCGGGTTATAAGTAGATGAACATTGTTGGACTCTCGATAAGCCAATGGCTTCCTTGTCCACTTGCCATCTGGGCCTTTGGCTTGGATGGCAAATCTTGTTAAATCTTGTTATTGAACGGGTGATTCATTTAAGCGATTTCTGATTTTATTGAATCAATAATGATGTGGAAATGAATGTACGTCTAACAAATGAGTTCTATTTCGTCCATGCTGAATTACTGCCTACAGTAGCTACAACGTTTCGTAAAATGGTATTCTCGAACGAAAAATTTTCTTAGATAGACAACATTGGCAACTTAGTTAAGTAAATCGCCCTTGTCCGCGTTGCAACGGCTACATTCGATAATACTTCTATTTGTGTAATATTTTACCGTTTTACCTGTACCATGTACCGTTTTCCGTGTCACAAACCCTGATCTAGAATAAGAAACCCTAGGGGTTCCAGGAAAACCTGTTATTTTGCGCTATAATGAATTTGCCGTGTATCTGATTCTTCCAACTGGCATACGTGATTAAGCGACGTATTTTAACATAGCGTAAATATACACTGATTCCTACCAGACATTTTAATCTACTAAATAGCTAATTTTTGTATCCGCGATTCTGTGAAGCGGAGTCCACTATATTATTAATCCTGAAGACATAACTCTATCCGCCGGCGTTAACTCAGGAATCGCAATCTGCCGAGTGGCGCCACGTAGTGGTGACGGTTCACGCGAGCAAAGTGAACCTGAAAGGATGGACAAAGGTTTACATCGACGGCAAACAAGTTGGAAAGGGTCGCCTCAATGGTAAGTACATAACACTACATATACCACTTCTTAACTACATCAATATGCAAAAAAAACATGTCTGTTATAACAAGATTGCCTTCTAAAACAGCAAATTCCAAATGACACATGGACAAGGAAACCATTAGCTTATGGAGAGTCCATATATGTAGTCTGGTTTTTGTCTCCATATTTCAATATAT
>OY759262.1:26649343-26666843 GCA_963662155.1 Lamellibrachia columna
CAAGTACAGGTCGATATTGCTACAAGTTAGGAGGTTCGGTAACTTGATACTGGTAGGCCAGTAACTTGAAGATCGTAACGAAAAAACCCGCCAAAATAACATCGTATATTGATTGAAAACTAGCGGATGGGTGTGTCTTGTCTGTTCCATTAAGTAACATGTGAAAACGTGAGCTTCATAAGTAAACAATGACATTCTTGAAAATCGTTGTTCCATTTGGAATTATCTGTAGACATATTATTGACTGTAAGAATGTTTCGTGTTTTGCTATATGCATGGATAGTTAAGTTGTTTAATATGTTTGCATAAAGGTTCTCATAAATCAATTCACCCTCATATAGATTTGTCAACTGGGCAAACCTAAATCACTAAATCAGGATTTATACCAAAACAAATTTAATTACATGTACGAAAACACTTTATCACATCGTTAAGCAGCGCGATAAGTGTATGGGGCACCACTGCGTCAGAACTGTTAAGGTAACCAATTCGCTAGATAGGGGTACTAATATAGTTCTATCACAAATCTCACGTCCGTATTTTCTAACATTCTCTTCTTCCTGTTCGCCCGACATCATTTTGAGGCGGTGTCACATTCACGACTATAGCACATCAGTTGAACAGAGGTCGGAGCCCGATTCAAGGGGTGCGAAGTGAGCCTTTAAGCGGCTGATCAGATGGATTGTGATTGATTTTGTGGGTGACTTCTTATGGGGGTCTCGTGCGAGTGTATCACTTGTACTGCGATTAATCCGGCAGTGAGTACGTGCAGAAAGTCATTAATCCGGCAGTGTGTACGTGCAGAAAGTCATTTGTGGTGCCATGAACAACACTTTGAGATAAACAACGTCGAGGTCGACTGATTTATGCTAAGTAGTTTACTAGATTTAAATTGATACCAAACATTACATCAACACGTTAAACATATGACTGATTGAACTACGGAACTCAAGAACGGCTGTGATTTCAACCAAATGGCCCACAGTATAATATGTTTAACTATTCGGATTATCAATTTGATTATCTCTTAACGGTTACACGATATGTGTTCGATGACAGGAAAGATGCCACTTGTCTGGTCCCCAATGTTCATCGGAGCCAACGCCTGCGGTCCCTGCAATTTCCACTACTACAACGGACTGGTGGACCCGGTAATGTCCCAATGAATTCGTGGCGGCGGCGGCGGCGGCGGCGGCGGCGGCGGCGGCGGCGGCGGCGGCGGTAGTAATATTGCTGGTGATAGTGATAGTAGTGGAATTTGTTGTCGTTGTTGTTGTTGCTGCTGCTGTTGTTGTATTGTTGTTGTTGTGCAGTGGTCGTAATGCTAAATCGTACTCTTTTTGCGATGTTCCAGATAAGCTTCGCGAGATACGCCCTCAAAGCCAGCGAAGTGTCAAAGCTCTACGAGAGCCGGGGACTGTGTATCGGTAAGTAGCATCAATGGATGTAATGTTTCTGGTATAACTCATTAAGCGTTTTCGTTTCAGTCATGGCGAGGTAAGCAGTAAGTGTTACAGACTAGCACAATATACGTCATTCAATCCGGTGACAACTTGTTCTTACTTGCCGTAACTGTTTGTAACGTGCATCATAGTCCCGATATAAAAATTTCTTGGAAAATAAAGAGGATCGTAGAGGGATATCCATGTTCAATGCGATCTTCGTTCGTTGTAGTCAACTGAAAAAGCATCATTGTTATGTTGCATCTTTCAATGTTAGGACTGCATGGCACAACGGAGACTTTGGTTCCGAAACACTGGGCACTGATCGTGGCTGGCTCGCACCAGTATAAGAACTACCGACACCACGTTAGTAGTCTTCATTATTTCAATTGCAAAAAAACGTCATTTCAGCTTATTTTATATATATATATATATATATATATATATATATATATATATATATATATATATATATATATATATATATATATATATATATATATATAAATAAATATATACTGCATAAAGTTCTCATATATATATATATATATATATATATATATATATATATATATATATATATATATATATATATATATATATATATGTAATATAAAAGGAAATAATATAATATAATAGGAAATAATGTAATATATATATTTGTTCTAACCCTATCGTTTTTACATGGTATACAACTTGTAGCTAATACAAATTGGTTTACACTCTTGTCAGTTCCTAATGTTCCTAATTATTCATTTTATTTTGCAACGTTAGCAACGTGTTCGTGTAACATATCCTTCATTGTACATATTAGCAGAAATACCCACCCTCCGGACGGGATAATTTGGCAGTTCGTCCGTTGTCATTACGTACAATTGTTCGCAAAGTTATGCGTGTTTTCTACGATTCTTCCAAGTTACGTAAACCTACGTGTCTACGAGGAGTAGCAGAGCAAACATACGCTAGCTCGATTATAGTAACTAGCAAAAATACCCATCCAACGAATGGGATAACTGGTAGTTCGTAAGTGACTGCAATGATAACAATATTTACAAAGTTTCAGGATAAACATCACTATCACAACACTATCACATCACTATCACAACACTCTATCTCAGCCTTAGTACTTGGTCCTGCCAGCCAATATCTTGATAGCTCCTAGGAATCGAACTCTACAAATTGCAACGTAATAGTGACATTTATGCTAGTGTCTATCGACGGGTTACGTAACTTAATAAAATAATAGCGTTGCAACTCCTTCGTAGTGTTGCCTATGAGCCCCTGACAGTTTGGCGCCCGAGATCGAAAGCGTCTGGGACGACTAGCAAAACAAACCTACAAATCTAGCTCGATAATAGTGAGTTATGACTATGTTTTATTAACGCCTTTTTACAAAAGAAATATTGAAGGATTTGTTTTTCAAACGTATGTGTTATGTTTGTTTCTTCAAATATTGCAGGCAAACGTTTGTCATGCCTACCACATCATGAAGAAGAACGGCATTCCAGAGGAGAGGATTGTTCTGATGATGTACGATGATGTGGCTTATGATCCGAAGTAAGTGTGACATTAAACCCTTACATAGTATGAATTTATTCATGTTGTAATTTTATTATAGAGACATTTGTTTTTTCTTGCTTCGTCAAATATCACCTTTCTGCAGTTAACATTGTTCGTGAAGTGTTTTATACGTACGTACAATGGTAATGTTTTATACGTACGTACAATGGTAATGTTTATATGTACGTACAACGGTAATGTTTTATACATATGTACAACGGTAATGTTTTATACGTACGTACAATGGTAATGTTTTATACGTATGTACAACGGTAATGTTTTATACGTACGTACAACGGTAATGTTTTATACGTACGTACAACGGTAATGTTTTATACGTACGTACAACGGTAATGTTTTATACGTACATACAACGGTAATGTTTTATACGTACGTACAACGGTAATGTTTTATACATACGTACAATGGTAATGTTTCCCGACGAAAGAACTTAGGTAAAGAAAATATAGTATTAATAACTGTGTTTTATTTAACATCATATATTGCGTGTTATTTTGTATAATAATAATAACCAGTAAAAATTTACGATGACCCGGAAATTTTTGATAAAAAAACTATTTTATTTTAGGATAACCGGGTGGGTGCCTAGAGTTCCAACAACGCATGGGAACTTTGATGTTTACCCCAATCCTTGATTTGGGTTCTTTGGTCCAATTTTGTGATTCCGATTTGTGTTCGCATATTATGTTCATCATATTTGTAGCTGTTTCAATTTTTTGTCAATACGTTTGCTATGATATGTATAATGGTGCACTATGTTAAAAATTAAACATGGGGTTTAATTAGTGTCACATTAATTATCACTCGATAAACACTACTTATCATTTAAAGACACAAATTTGCTTTTTAACTAAAATTACCGGATTTTGTAAACATTGTAAAAAAGTGCCGATTTCTACTGGACTGTATCATTATTATATTTTGATTTCGAATATCAAATGTATTATGACGCGGGACCCTTCATGGCTCACGAGTTTCTTAATAGTAAATCGCAGATATCAACTGGAATCCAGGCTCTGGTTTTAACTAGACTAGCTAAACACGCTATTTTACATTGTTTGCAGGAACCCATACCCGGGTCAACTGTTCAACCATCCGAATGGCCCCGATGTCTACGCAGGTGTAAAGATCGATTATCGTGAAAAAGTGAGACACAAGCGTAAACTTTTATCTGAGTGTGATTATATTTTGTTACGCATGTACTGCTAATCAAAGACTCCGACTGTACGTTTGCGTCCGTCGACAATTCTTCAACCGTTGTTAAATTTGCAGTCCTTATCACAGGCCTTATTTTTAGCCATGTAACTTCCGCATCGCAATAATATTTCCCTTTACACATATCCATATGACTGCCACAATATCAACCGGTTCTAAACTGTGAAACAAATCAAATGACATTTAATTTGAATTTTGCGAACGTTTTGACATTTGTCAATTCAGATCGACTAACTCATGCAACACATATCGAATTAAATCCCGGGAATTAAATAATACACACATAGTTTAATTAATGGATGCGTTATTTCGTTATATGATTTGTTGTATCACGTATATGCAGGTTTTTTTTAAAGCCTTTCACACGGGCAATTTGCCTCCATGTCGTGTGAAATTCAAAAGTAAATAAAAACTTGTGTTGTGTATATATGCGCGGTAATGCGCCTGACAAAAGTGAAAACATGTTTGTCCGTGGCCGTGTGAAATTTGCACTGCCCGTGTGAGCTGAACCTTAAAAAAGCCTGTACATAAATGTGTACCACAGCGCAAATGTGACTAATATTTCGAGTAATTATAACTGCTGAGAAGTCAACATTAATTTTGACTGCACACAGGATGTTACTGCAACGAACTTTCTGAACGTATTGAAAGGAAACAAAGAGGCCATGGCAGGAATTGGGTCAGGCAGAGTCATTAACAGGTACTGTTTTGTGTACCAGCGCATGTTGGGCATACATTGTTAAATATCCACCACATACACATGCATACGCACACATGCGCTCGCGCGCACACAAATTTAAATAATGCCAACGCGTCATTCTGGCAGCAGATACACGCACGCATACACGCACGCATACACGCACGCATACACGCACGCATACACGCACGCATACACGCACGCATACACGCACGCATACACGCACGCATACACGCACGCATACACGCACGCATACACGCACGCATACACGCACGCATACACGCACGCATACACGCACGCATACACGCACGCATACACGCACGCATACACGCACGCATACACGCACGCATACACGCACGCATACACGCACGCATACACGCCCTAATAGTAGGTATCTGCTTTATGCTATTCATTTAGGTTATTGCACTTTCTTTTGAAGTACGTAATGTATCTTGCTTTCGTTTGGATGTAAAACAGCAAACAAAAAGCATGTAAGACCGTGAAATATACTGGGTAGTTCAATTTAGTAATTACCGAAGATATCAGCAGAGGAGGTTGAACCTACACAATCCCTTCTCTTAAAGCAGTAAATATTTTTTTACACCCACCTGACATGATGGAAGGTTCCATGTGATGCCACAGGCCAGCATTTCTCCAAATAGATCAGGATCGGCTTCGGCAGCTCGATGTAGCCTGTGTCCTCTGTATGGTAGTCTTCGTGGGCGATATTGGTCCACATATCTTCGAAACGCTTAAATGGCGCTACGAAGGGCCCACGAGACGGTCAGAAACACTCTTTGAGAACACCGCCGAAGGCTTTTGGATATGGCAGCGTGGGCCCACACCCCTTCCAGTGGCTGAGGCCAAAGAGGTTTAACGAGGCTGCCAACACATCCGTCATGTTTTCATGTTATCGATAGCACAGTGGTAAACGTCTCCAGCCTCGAAACACGTCATGTCTTATTTCGGCGAAGAGCCGGTCTTCTTCAGCAACGCACATCCCGTGACGAAGGCCAAGATGGCAGCAACTTTCATAAAATCAACCACTCTAGCCTCCCTCTAAGCGACTGGACTGACAAACCAGAACATACATGTCGAATCACTGGATGAATTTGTCCAAACGCATTCAATCAGCCTATTCCACAACTTCAAGATCGACCAGAGCTAAATATAAGTAACCGTTGGACTCTGTTGAACAATATCTAAATACATTTTTAAGGCCTTCGCCCGGCTTAGTTTTTCCGCAAAATACACCAAACGAAGGTTGAGCACAAACATTTGAAACACCATAATATATATTACAAAATTGGCTGTAATCCAAAATATAGTAATCTTCGTTGCAGTGGACAGAACGATAATGTGTTTGTTTACTATACCGACCACGGAGGAAATGGTCGCGTTGCTTTACCAGCTGGACCTGGGGTGAGTAAATACAAATATGCTGCTGTAAGTAATTTATTTACGACGATTTTGTCCAGTCGTCGTACATAAGAATCAAAAATAATTAAATAGACGCCAATATTGCTGTACCCAAAGTATGTGCACTGGCCGCCACCTGTCTCTAATTTTCCAGTTAATGTGCTCGGCAGTGATACATTCCCATCAGATACTGTTCGTAATCTACGTGTTGTCTTTGATAATGACTTCATCTTTCGCCAGCATATTTCTCAAGTATGTAAATCCTGTTTCTATCATATACGCGATATCCGTCGAATTCGACGTCACATATCTATATCTACAGCTAAAACAATATCAACGGCACTAATTAGAAGCCGCCTTGACTATTGTAATTCACTACTAAATAACATTGCAAAAAGAGATTTGGCTAAACTCCAACGATTACAAAATTAATAAATTACATATTTATTCCAAATTGCATTTCCACAATAAATCTTCGGTTGTCCCTCGTTCTGATACTGATTTTTGCGCGTCCCTGTTCGCGATTATGCTTAATGATTCTATTTTGTTGCGTCTCTGAGCTCAGGTTCCTGAGGATACAGGCGCCATAGAAGTCAATTATTATTATTATTATTGTTTGTACTGCTGAGCAATACGATCAGAATCGATCGAATTTAATTGGTTTGCCCAGGAACACATCTATCAAAGTAATTTCGAAAATGTTACAAAAACATATGTTTTCTTGTGATTTATGTCACGACAGTTTAATCATACACACGCACACATGCACGCACGAACACACGAACACACGCACACACGCACACACGCACACACCCACACACCCACACATACGCACACACGCACACACGCACACTCGAACACACACACACACACACACACACACACACACACACACACACACACACACACACACACACACACACACACACACACAAACACACACACACACACACACACACACACACACACACACGCACACACACACGCATACACACACTCACACACTCACACACTCACACACTCACACACTCACACACTCACACACTCACACACGCATACACCCTCACACGAACACACGCACACACGCACACCCCCACACACACGCACACACGCACACACGCACACACGCACACACCCACATTTCTCGTTTATATTCCAGTTATACGCCGACGATCTGAATGCAGCCCTCAATCAAATGCACAGCGAGAAGAAGTATAAAGAGGTATACACATTTGGCGCCATTTCTTTGAAGCACTCGTTAAAATTACAATTGCAACTTGTCAGTTGAGTTCATATTTAGCATTTTCTGGAGGTATATGTATATGTAACATAGACAAAATGGGTGTTGTGACTTCCATACAATGCACAAATAGGTTAAGTTATTGAATATATAGGAGCCCATGACACTGTATTTTCAGAACACGCTTAAATACGTTACGTTATGTTCATATAACTTGCAAGCAACACAAGCAGATCACATTAAACTAGGAAAAATCTAATTCGTTGGGTCAAGTCACTGTACATTGTTTAATGTTTAGCTGCTGCTTAGTAACCAATCTAGATTTTAAAGACATTTAATGCACTGAACTTTAACATCAGGTTTATACTTTAATAAGCAATTCATTGTTTGACTTTCATGTTTTGACAGACAGCTTTGTCATAATATTTTCACGTTTAAGTATTATTCATGTAAACTTTTGTAAAGACGAAATAAAGGTAGATAAGTTGAAGATTAAAGTCACAAAATAGGCACACTGTTTTGTGGTATGACCATGTGTCTTGTTGTATGAATTTCTGTATGCGTCAGCCAACGTTGTTGTGTAATCACAGATGGTGTTCTACCTTGAAGCATGCCATTCTGGATCTATGTTTCAAGGCTATCTGCCATTGGACATCAAAGGTATGTGTATTTACTTTCGTCGTCAAATTCACAACGCATCAAGAACTTCCTAAAATACTGTTTTATTCCACATGGTGCCGAAACGAGAACATATAATTATAATGTACGTATCTTCATATGCATACCACATGACATTTACCATGACGGTCGACATATACGGAGCATTGTCCAACCAATCAAAGTATACTACCACGTATATCAGCGTAGCTTGTAGATACGATCTATTTTAATCTCAAATTTTCAGAAAACAATTTCAATACATATCACAGAGTGTTTAATGCATTTTTAACTGGGTGCAGATGCTTTGGCTCCTCACCTTTTTCGGGAAACACACTTCTCAATGGTCGTGAAAATGTTGTGTGACTATAAAGTGTGCGACTTGCAGTGTATGCGGTGACCGCCGCAAAGCCAGAGGAGTCAGCGTATCTGTGTTATTACACTGGCACACACGGCACATACCTGGCAGACACGTTCAGCGCCAGCTGGATGGAAGACTCTGATGCGGTAAGCGGATGTCTAAAATAATCATCCAGTGTGAACGAGTGTTTCTTAAATGTGTCAAAAACACTCAAGTGGTGACTGTAGTTCCAACAGTTGCGAAGTGCCATTTTTTACAATTGTGCGTTAATTTCATAAATCACACAATAAACACAGTAGCATATTCAGGGGACACTTCCCACATTATTGCCGCCACCCCCCCCCCCCCCCCCCCCCAATATACTTTACTTACTCCCTCCCTGTGCCGTCAGGCACACCAGGCAGCAATCAATAGACGTCATCCATATCTATTCAAGGTCTTGTGTTTTAATTATTTGTGTTTGTGTGTCTCTTGTGATGGTTCGTTGGTATATTTCTTTTGGTCGACCTCGTTTCTTTTTCCAGATGGTAGTAAGTACCACGCCTGTTTTGGTGTTCTTATTGGCGTCATTCGAAGGACATGGTCCAACTATCTCCATCTTCTTTTCAATATTGTTGACTTGATCGGTTCAGCATTTGTCCTCTTAAGTACTTCCTCGTTAGTGATAAATTCGTTCCGTCTGATGTTTACAAGTCTGCGCAAGCATATGGCCTGGTTCAGTTCTACTTGTTGTGAGGTTGTCTTCCAGGTCTCACAGCAATAGAAATGAAGAAGAGAAGGTATAACTTTGCTGTTGAAAATTCTCATTTTGCTCTTTATTTTTATGCCCTTTGACCTCCACATTTTTTGTGAGTTTTTAAAATGCTCCCCATGCCTTTCCACGCCCATTTTCGATGTCAATGGAACAGTATCTGTCTTTGTACACTACCAAGGTATATGAAGCGATCAACATTTGCAAGTGACATGTCGTTCCGTAAAAGTGGTTTTCTGTCATAGTTTGCTCTCATAAATTCAGTTTTGGAGGCATTGATGACTACTCCGCCTTTGTTGGCACTGCTTGACGAACAGTTTGTTTTGGCTTGCATTTCGTCAGTGCAGCTATTTAACAGGCATATATCATCAGCAAAATCCAAGTCTCCCAGCACTTTTGTATCTGTCCGGTCTATTCCTGTTTCCGTTTCCTCAGTCCGCCTCGTTGCAAAATCCAAGACAATTCCAAACAAGACAGGTGAAAGTATACAACCTTGTCTTACTTTAGTGGTTACACTAAACATTTCAATTTGTTCCTGCTCAATCAGTATTTATCATTGCGCATTCTCATGAAGAGATTTGATAAGGTTAATGATTTTTGAAGGCATTCAATGGATGTATAACATTTCCCGTATTGAGTCTCTGTCAATGCTGGTAAATGTCTGCCATTCTTTGGATTGCTCCATGATGTTCCTAAGAGTGAATATTTGATCTGTGCAAAATCTCCCCGGTCAGAAACCAACGTGTCCTTCCCCGAGTCTCACATCCACCACTTGCCTTATGCGTGGTAGAATGGTGGAGCAAAACAGTGGTCGTAGCACTGAAAGTAGTTTTATGCCTCTCCAGTTATTGCAATTTCTCAGATCTCCTTGTTTGGTAATCCCCCTGTGATATCCTTAACACGCCACTGGATTAACAACAAGCACTGGTTAATTTCAACTTCTGTTATTAATTTATTATTTGAATTAACTCAATTAATTAATTTCATTAATTAACTTTCCCGTAAAGGCAAGTTAACTTAATTAACTTTACAAAAAGGAGTTAATTTAATTTAATTGACAAATTCCCAATTACCTCTCAATTAAGTGCTCATTTAACACTTTGTATTAATGGATATTTCACATCCTTGTTCACAGGCGTTTCTTGCAGTCTGTAATTTAATTTATTTGAAGAATTTTGGAGATTAATATAATTTAACTGACCTGAGAAATGTGTGAGGTTAATTTAATTTATTTGGATAATTTCTTCTGAGTTTATTGTAATTTAATTAAGTAGCTTTTCAAGTTAATTACCCCATGCCTGATAAGCAATACTCTCCGTTCACACATCAAAGTATAGTGTAATTGCGATGAAATGCAATAATAAAACAACACAAACACGTTTATGTCAGTCATGTGATGGTTATGACAATTGGAGTTATATTTATGGTGCTGTTGTGCCGTTTCCAGAAAGATCTTAAGACGGAGACCATCCACGAACAGTTTGAGATTGTCAAGGCAGACGTCATTGCAGCATCCACTATTTGGACGCCACAGACACCACAGGAATATGGACAAATGGCAAGTATACAACACTTAGCGGTTTCCTGTTTTATGTGTTCATGCCATCTTAAATCTTAGTGTTGGATGTTGTTGGTGTTCCTATGTCGCACGCAAAACGTAACTTAGCCAGTTCATAGGTGTGTCCTAATCATAATCATTTGTGTCGGTGAATGTCACACACACACGCACGCACGCGCGCGCGCACGCACGCACGCACGCACGCACGCACACACACACACACACACGCATAAAGTCATTTAAGATATATGCCTATATGAGGTCATTTAAGCTTTACAACTTGGGGCATTGCCTTTTCATTTACTTTCTGATCCTACCAAGTAATCGTTGCATCCACCTAGATGCTATTTTACAATTTTTCATATTTGGTTATTCAAGATTTTATATTTTTAGCCATTGGTAAGATTCACGAACGCGTACTTTCTCTTTCGCATACGTATATATATATATATATATATATATATATATATATATATATATATATATATATATATATATATATATATATATATATATATATATATATATATATATATATATATATATATATATATATATGTATGTATGTATGTATGTATGTATGTATGTATATATATATATATATATATATATATATATATATATATATATATATATATATATATATATATATATATATATATATATATATATATATATATATATATATATATATACGTATATACGTATATGTATATGTATAATATATATATATATAATATATATAATCTAGTCTAGGAACTATGTTTTGTTTCAGAGTATTTCCAACAGGCATGTAGCGGATTTTCAGGGTGAGAGTGGCGACGGATCCAAAAAGCGTAGACGCCGTTCCGTTCGTTTCGTAAGTGTTGGATGATTACTTGATGAATGGGTCTTAATTTATCTTTTTTAAATGTGTTGTGCCTATACAACACTAGCATAGCGTGGATGTTTCCGTAGAGCTCTGGCGTACGACCAGGTACCGAAGTAACCAGTCGTTGAGAAATATTCTTCAGTTAGCAGAGTGACAATATTGTGAACAAAAAGCAAACCAAATAACAAATATTTCCTTCTTCCTGAAAAAAGGTTGAGATCGAGGTTCAAAAAGTAATACAGGCAATGTTTCAATTGTCTGAATAGGATGTGTTAACAAGAAAGTGGACGTTCTAGATGGGTCGATTCGATTTGGGGTTATTTAGGGTGGTTAGATGCATTGGTTACATAGTCTGTGTGTGTTTATGTCATCACATTGGAACATATAATAATAATAATAATTAACTTATATGGCGCCTATATCCTCAGGAACTTGAGCTCAGAGGCGCAACTAAACAGAATCAGTAAGCATAATCGTGAACAGGGACGCGCAAAAGTCAGTATCAGAACGAGGGATAACCGAACATTTATGGTGGAAATGCAATTTGGAATAGATAATTATAGCATAATACGTATCATCAAACACGTACGAGCTACTCTTTGGTGTTGGGCTATTTTAACCCGTCATTTCAAAAGTATTAACACTTGAAAATAAAATAGCCGTGTTTTTGTGTGCGTGCGTCGTGCGTGCGTGCGTGAGCGCGCGCGTGTGTGTGCGCGTCTGTCTTCCGAATGTTAGCCTCGCGCAGTGTATTAGATACTACCGATGAACTTGGCAATTGTAGATCTGGAATCGTAAACAAATCACTTCTCTTTACCAACAGCCGGACGCCGTGCGCCATGAGGACATGGATTTGGCCATCCTGCGTCATAGGCTTGCTGCCACTAGAGACCCTGGTGAGGAAAGGAGAATCATGGAAGAAATTAACGCAGTCAACAGGGTAAATCTCAATTTTATTGGCGCTGTATCACCGTTTGCGTCACTATGTTTCCCATGATATGCACATCGGAAGATGAAAATAATTCGCCAGCCGGCAACTAACTAATTGTCTACAATTATAGTTGCGTGAAGCAAGTGCATTTCTGTAATTTACGAAGTGATTTTGTATCTTCTCAAATGCATATTTAATATATTAAATGTTTACTTAGGTACTTGAACAGATACTGTTGCATATATATATATATATATATATATATATATATATATATATATATATATATATATATATATATATATATATATATATATATATATATATATATATATATATATATATATATATATATATATATATTTATATATATATATATATATATATATATATATATATATATATATATATATATATATATATATATATATATATATATATATATATATATATATATAATATACATATATATATATATATATATATATATATATATATATTATATATATATATATATATATATATATATATATATATATATATATATATATATATATATATATATATATATATATATATATATATATATATATATATATATATATATATATATATATATAGCAGTGGTGCTTAGATGTTCGAGCTTTCTTTAACAGACCCATGACGACATTCGAAGCGTGTTCGCGCTCATTGTGAAGTCGACCATCAAGAGTAATCTTCGGACGCAGCAAATACTTGCCATGCGGCACAGAATCGTCAACTTTGCGTGCTATAAACCAGCAGTGGAACTGTTCAGCGAACAGTGCTACGATCTTAACGAGGTATGAAAGTGTTATGAACCAGCAGTTGAATTGTTCAAAGAACAATGCGTTGACCTTAACAAGGTATGAACAGGTTATGAACCAGTAGTGGAACTGTTCAATGAACAGAGGTGCGACCTTAACGAGGTACTTACGTGTCCCGCTGCAGAACGTCTTGTTATGCCGCCATCATACATGTGTCATACGTCACGCTTTCCGTTGGACAGTCCCGCATTTTGACTAAATGGCCTGCATCCCGCGATAGAACGCAACTGTTCAGCATTTTCGTGGAATTTACGTAATGCTTTACAATGCTATCATTTTTGTTCCAATTGGCCTAGAACCCTTCAAAAAGAATATTTATTGCGGTCTGGCCATTTTCGCTGGTGGTATAATTCGCTTGTTTGATAATCGTTCGTTTGATTGCATTTGGAGTTAACATGGTGTTACCTGATATAAAAGAGATAGTTCATTCCGAAAAGAAAGCGCTAATTTCAAGAAGACTGGTTGAGGGAATTGTTGATGCCAATTGTGCACATTCAGTGATTGCTAAAACAAATATAAATATAATCAGACAAGTATATTTCTTAATTGTCGTGCGTGAATTTGCGTAAAAGGAAAAAACAATGTGATCACAATGTAACTGTGTGGTTCTGGCATATAAAGTCTGTCATTAGTGTTTCATTCGTCTTCAGTACGATTACGCCTTGCACCACATTTACACCCTGTCGAACCTATGTGAAGTTGGGATTGCCAAAGACGACATCCTCCAGAGCATCAGGGATGTGTGCGCGGCGCCGTCCATCTAGTGACATCACCTCGAACGATGTCACTTTGAAATAAAACGTTTGAAACATTTTTCATAAAGACTTGTGTGTGTGTGTGTGTGTGTGTGTGTGTGTGTGTGTGTGTGTGTGTGTGTGTGTGCGTGCGTGCGTATGCGCCGCGCGCGCGTTTCCTAGTAAGATAAAAGGTTAATTTTTTTATAGTTTTATCATTTTTATCGTAAAGCCATGATATATAATACAAACTATATATATATATATATATATATATATATATATATATATATATATATATTCTAACATCATCACCGTCCAAATGTATATATATATATAATTATATATAAATATATATATATATATATATATATATATATATATATATATATATATATATATATATATATATATATATATATATATATATATATATATATATATTCTAACATCATTACCGTCCAAATGTGTTTTAATGAACCGCAGTATGTTCAGTATACCGTTATATATGTTTAATGTGAATGTTGCGTCTAAAACATCACGCTTACATTGCGTGCTGAACGGCAAGGTAGATGTTCATAAGCAGATAAGGGTCAAATTATATTAAAACATTGTTGTTCATCAAGAAGATCTGGGTGGTCAAGATGTTATTAGAATTGACATAGTTTATGCTACATAACAAGATTCTAAGACGCAAACAATCAGACTTTGTTCCGAACAACATGCCAAACAGAGTTCTGTTAGTAGTCACGCAACGTTTCCAATCGACATTTCTGCTCAACCGTTATGAGTTGTTCAAGCGCCTCGTTCCACGCAGATCTTTTCTCCCCAGTCTGATCTGAACACTACTACAGTTGATGGGCTTTTCCATCTATGTGGCAAGGTGTTGTGCAGCTTAACCATATTCCTACGAGGCTGTGGATGTTTAGTGTGCGAGTTGGTGTAAAACGGTATCAGTGGACCGATGATAACGGAAGTTATTAACGAGGTCAATGTGTTGTTAACGATGTAATGATGTTGTTGGTGAGGTCATGATGTTGTTGACGAGGTCATGATGTTGTTGATGATGGCATTTTCATAACTAAGTTCTGCCAGTTCTTTCATCTGTTTAGTTGCTCTCCTCTGCTTTATACAGAGGTATAATTAACTTATATGTTAAATTTTTGATTACCCTTTGATTACCCTTTGAAGCTGCAATACCACACTGCTATGAAACGTTTACATCGGCACGTATTGTCACTCCTGCTCCTGTTCTCTGTAGTATGTAGGCATTTACACTTCCCAAAATAGAATAACATCTGCAATTTGTTCAGACCATTTTACTAACGTGTCAAGACCGTAAGTGTTGTTTATTTCCGTCAATCTTAACCTTTCATTCACAAACTATCTTAATGTTTATTGTCTCAAATCAAATAACATAAATTCATGTACATCAACTACTAAACACATTTAAGACAGTGGAAGAAAAAGCAAATTGCTTATGTTTCCTTTTTCAGTTATAAATTAAATATATTATGCGCCACGATGTCTATTCTTTATTAAAAAGAACAATCAATAAAATAAAAAAGTCAATAAGTAGAATTATTCACATGTGAATTATAGTAGACTAGTGTACAGCAGCTACTGTTGGAATATTAACTTTGCTGTTTACGTTGAAAATATAATACTAAGTTAACCAATAGTTGTTCACAAGTGATTTCCAATACAAGAAATGTTATTACATATGTATTTATATGGTCACTCCAACTTATTTTATTATCTGTTATCACTCCCAGAAATTGCGTATGATTAACAGTGTCTATTTCTATTCCATCTATGTATATGTTATTACGTCTGTTTCTTACACTGGGATTATTGCTAAAGGTCATTGTACATGTTTTTTTTATTCAGTGAGAGTTTATTAGTTTTAAGCCAAAGTGACAGCTTATTTATTTCAGTATTTAAATCTTTTTCCTTTTTTTCTTCAAATATTTCCCTTGTATATGTATGTATGTATGTATGTATGTATGTATGTATGTATGGATGTATGTATGTATGTATGTATGTATGTATGTATATATGTGTATATATGTATGTATGTATGTATATATGTATATATGTGTATATATGTATATATATATATATATATATATATATATATATATATATATATATATATATATATATATATATATATATATATATATATATATATATATATATATATATATATATATATATATATATATAAGGAATCACCCCATTCCCCCCCCCGCCGACGCCCAACAGATTATGCTTAACATAATGACTTATTTTATGTTATTGCATTTCTTTGTGATTGGTTTAATTTCTTTGTTTTTGCGAAAATGTGCTGTAACGCTGCTACAAAGAACGCTGCTACTGCTACAACAAGCCCGTGTAACAGGCCCGTGTAACAGGCCCGTGTAACAGGCCCGTGTAACAGGCCCGTGTAACAGGGTACCACCACAGCACTGGCCCGGGGGGGCTGTTTTCGAGAAGGGAAATGTACGTTAATTGGATTTTTATAAATTGACAAAAGCAAAGAGTACCGAAGTGTCAAACGTTTTAATATTATACCACATGATTGATGTTACCATCTTAGATAAGTGCTTAGTTTGAGTTTATGAAATGAAAGCGGACGCCGACAAAGCTCTGCTTTCGCCGATGAACGCTGTAAACAAACTGGCTCACAACTTCCTGCTATCACTAATATGACACGATTTTCGCGCATGCGCGAAGCATGCCCTCCTTCTCTGGCGCACTGATCTATATATAATAGTTATATATATATATAGGTCAGTGCTCTGGCGTGGAGGGTGTGTGTTGCGAACGACACTGGTTCTACTTGGTGATCAAACCGGAACTTTATTGGAACGTGACTAAAATATTGATTGAACTCGGCAGCAATATTGTCTGGCTGAAGATGGGGGTTGCGTTTGTAAACAAAATAGGATTGACGGAATGGTAGGCATGCTTATTCGTCTCAAGTCTCAAGTGGTTTCACTCCAAACAGCCCAAACTTGGGCTAACGCATGAAATGGTGACCGTTACTACGTTAGAGTAAGTGACGTTCACGAGGGTTTGGATATAGATCGTTGACTATCGTAGGTATATTAAAAAAAAATTCAAAATTGTTTTATAATCATTTAAGCACTTCTGTCTGCTTTATTATCCTTTTTTGAATTTTTTCAATATCTT
>OY759262.1:26671843-26684343 GCA_963662155.1 Lamellibrachia columna
TGGATATATTGAATGATTAATTAATTTAAAAAAAAATATTTTATTCAAACTTAGGAAAGAGGAAGCAAAGTAACAGTAGTGAAGCGTCAGTCAGATTGCATATCAAATGGTATTCATTAAACAATATGTGGTATTATGTAGGTAACGCATTATATAAGTCACGCTGGCTATTTCGTGACATGTTGTATCCCTTAATCCGTAGCGACACCCATGTCATGTGTCCGCCCGTCTGTAGTTGTAATTAGTGTGATTGTCAACGCGGCATGCGTCAGATCATAGTCATATTTGCATCATATGCATTCATATATTCATAGCGCTTTAGCTAGCAAGATGGATGTGAACAACTTAACATGAAAACACAACAAGGCCAGAGCTCATCGGAAGTGATCTAAAGTGAGTATTGTTTTTACTTTTTTTGAGGAACTATTGCTACACATAACTAACTTGGTAGTCATGTTCAACCAATATGACCATATATATATATATATATATATATATATATATATATATATATATATATATATATATATATATATATATATATATATATATATATATATATATATATATATATATATATATATATATATATATATATATATATACGTTTCGTGATGTACATATTAAACGTGCGATGTTTTTTGGTAAATTAACCTCCCTAACGATTTCACTGTCAACTACGACACATCTATCACGTTTGCACTGCATCATACAAGCATTCTGTGCAACTGTTTTCACTCAGCGTGAAATTGGAAAAACGGGATTGGTTACTAGCACCAATGTTAATGTCACTGATTTGACCGAATTTAAAACGTTCATCCGGTCCGCAAATAACCACTACCATTCTCCCCAACCCTACCCGTTGTCTAGGTTGTCAAGATATGAGTTCCGGTTACAATGTATTAAGGGGCCGTCCACAATTGTCGATATTTACCTACTGGTACAAAGCGCAGTAAAGAGGGGGCGGATCAAAGCTCGCGTACTAATTTAAAGTTTTAAAGTGCCAGTCGTTCGTGAAATATGACCAACGTTGCGTCATGCAGCACCACGCCGAAAACTGCTATGGAACTACTGTTGTTTTAATTTGTTGAACTGTTCACCGCGCGGTACGACAACTTATCAGTTCACAAGTTCGATGAAAACAATCATCATCGATATAACACCATGGCATTTTTGGAAAAATAAGAAGTGTTAACATAATTTAACATGATAATGTTAAAGTAAACGTAATATTATAATGTTTGCAAACGTAATATTATAATGACTGTGTCATAACATTGCTATATCCGTCGATATGCTTTTACTATCTCGAATATTATCAACATGTTAAAGTACTCATTCGGAGAGGGGGCTCTGAGAATAATTCGGAGAGGGGGCTCTGAGAATAATTCGGAGAGGGGGCTCTGAGAATAAATACGCTTTGTATGAATAGGGGAATGTCGACAATTGTGACCGACCCCTAACGACAATTGTGACCGACTCCTAACAACAATTGTGACCGACCCCTAACGACAATTGTGACCGACCCCTAACAACAATTGTGACCGACCCCTAACGACAATTGTGACCGACCCCTAACGACAATTGTGACCGACTCCTAACAACAATTGTGACCGACCCCTAACGACAATTGTGACCGACCCCTAACAACAATTGTGACCGACCCCTAACGACAATTGTGAGCGACCCCTAACGACAATTGTGACCGACTCCTAACAACAATTGTGACCGACCCCTAACAACAATTGTGACCGACCCATAACAACAATTGTGACCGACCCCTAACGACAATTGTGAGCGACCCCTAACGACAATTGTGACCGACTCCTAACAACAATTGTGACCGACTTCTAACAACAAATTGTGACCGTCTCCTAA
Organism: Lamellibrachia columna; assembly: GCA_963662155.1. NCBI lineage: Eukaryota > Metazoa > Annelida > Polychaeta > Sabellida > Siboglinidae > Lamellibrachia > Lamellibrachia columna. Next base: position 26,673,722 of record OY759262.1, read on the forward strand.
CGACAATTGTGACCGACTTATAACGACAATTGTGACCGACTCCTAACAACAATTGTGACCGACTCCTAACAACAATCGTGACCGACCCCTAAAAACAATTGTGACCGCCCCCTAACAACAATTATGACCGACCCCTAACAACAATTGTGACCGACCCCTAACAACGACGCTCGAGATTGGCCGGATTGTTGACGCATGTCGATAACGCGGTTCCTGATGCTGCCGAGTGGGTCGCCTCAGGGCGTGTATGTCCGTGTCTGCGTTGTAATTCATTACTCGGTCGTTGTCTCGTTGTAGACTGCTTGTTCTAGGCATTGTTGCCGGTCAGCCGACGCCAATCAACAGCGACCAGAAGCCGTGGGTATCTCGCGGACACGAAACACCTGAGACACCGTCGAAAACTCCTACGGCGCGTCGGTGACAAGCACAGGTGAGGAGTTTGTCGCTGCCACTGGTTGTCGCGCGTTGACCGTTGACTGTGCTCACCCGTCCAATCCAGAGAGGCTGTTATCGTTGAATGATTTCGGACGGGTCGCTTTGTGTCAAACAACGAAGCCGCAGTATACTGCTAGAGTCGTTAAGTGCGTTATCATAATTAACGCGTAATATACAGGCGAGTTTGACATTATTTAAATTGAAGGCTGAATAATGGTTTCATTTTGGCACAGTATGACTTTCGAAAATCGATATTTGTGTTGAGTTTTGCTACGTTCTATAATGTACCCACACAGAGAGTAAACAATGTAACCGATATGTTCTTATATAGCGCAGTATCTAGTCATTATTAGGACTGCTTAACGGCAGCACGAGGATTCGAAACCGGGTTCTCTCGATTGAGAGTCAGATGCTCTAACCTCCGAGGCACCGCGTTCCACAGTAGAGCATACCATTACATCTACACAAAACACTTTGATGACTGTAGTTATGAGTAGGGCTGTCGTCGTGAAAACGAAGTTCAATAAAGGCATTAACACGTCAGTCATCGCTAAAACGCGTTAAATATCTCTGCTGATAATAAACATAATCCACGTGTTGCGCGTTGTTACTCCGCGAAAATGAATAGGCCATACTATTACGTTGTCCCATCATTCTAGACAGTACCTTTTATCAAATAACAATGGATGATATATGGGGCAACCGACCGGAAACAGTCATGGAAGACACTATGTTCACAGTATTCGATTGTTGAATATTAGAGAAGTTATTTCGGCAAACGCGTTTCATTCGTTGCTTCTGTCACGTGCCGGTGGCCATTTTGAAAAGCGCTACAGATTACTGCCCAGGCGGCGAACTGTCAATTCTGCCCATCAACATATGCACCACTGGGTATCTGTCTCCGATTATACATTATTCTGTATAAATGTTATTATATTGTGCCAAACTAGGTAATTGTGCACTATTATAAACCATGCTCGTCCTCATTGGAGTTCGGGGAGGGTTCGATCGAACGCTCATTTATGATAGAATTTTGTTTAGCTGTTCCATTTTTCAGACATCGGCCCAGCAATCCCAGGCTGGCTGATTTCAAAACCACGAGGACGGATAAATTAACTAACCTAGAAAACATCCGATTGGTGATAACCAATAAAGAAACACACTTATCGTAAGATTTGGCAGTGAGACAAGTTGGTTGCGGACCGACTTGGTGTAATGCGAGTTGACAGTGTTGGGCCTCAAATCAATTTACTCACCAGTTGTTGTTTTCTGTTCGTTAATGTCTTGATATATTGTGTGTTAATAGTTTAAGTAATATCCGCAGTCGGTTTAATCAAAACGTGCATTTTTGTTCAAATCATCGAAATAATTTACTTTAGTTGTTCGATCTGGTAAGGCTCAAAATAGTGGATATCCAAAACGGTAAACACTGCATAGTCAAGGCTGGTGATGGGCGTTACGAGATTGCACCAAGGGCGAAATTTTTCCATTTTTACTTCGAACGATGTTTGACCAAACATCAACTAATTTAATAGTTTGACGGATGATTTCACAAAGACTACACACAAAACTTGCCCAAACGAGCTAGTATGTTGTAGTTGATACTGGAAGATTATTTTATCGCTAACTGGATTTGAAAAAAGACGAGCAAAAAAGTCCCTTCGAAGTCCCTTGAATTGCGTACGTGCCTCTAACATACGGTTTTATGCTGACCTTGCACGCATTCACATGTTGCGTGTTATGTAAGCTTCCACAAATTAAACTGGCCCAACGGGTATATTTGAAAACAACATTTGGCCCAGTGCAAACTCTAATTGGTAAGCCCTGGGCTAACACGCGCTGCTGTAACGTCTGACATTATCTTGATTTCAGAACAAGCGAACATCCATACACGCAGAGTGTTGGGAAGTGATTGCTTGACGACAGCGCCGCCTAGTGGTGGGTGTTGAATGAGAGCAGTTGTTAGCAGCAAGACACATTTCATACAGCTGTGTCGTCGTTAAATTGAACAAACGCCAGAAAACTCCAAGAACAAAACGTAAGCTGAAATTCAACAATTGCAGGTAAATTACACAACGGAAGGAGAACGCTAGTAAATGGAAATTGTTTTCTTTACTTTGTGACGTATTTTGAAATGAGAGTGCGCACGAGGGATGCGCTTATTCACACCATTACTTGAAACATTTTAGTTACTGCCTTTGACGATTTATGACACACCCAAACGTGAAATATGTTGCTAAGGAGGTCAAAAGAGTAATTTCCATGAAACACAACCTTCAAAATCAAACTGAGCTAAACTTCATATGCGCCAACACACGATCACAGTGATGAAGAAGTTGACGAACTGTATAATAAAATTTAGTGAAAAAAGAAATCCTTTCATTCAGTTGAACATCAGGATGTATGTAAAGCTTCTAGCAACGTCGGAATCAATTAAACCTAGGTATATATCAAAATACTTGAAGACATATCCAACTGATATAATTCAACTTGATAAAAAAGTGTCTTTAAAAAATAAATATAGGCAGTGGAGTAAGATAAGGTGACCCAATATCACCAAAACGCTTCCATAACATCCTGTATGGAACACATTTATCAAGATAGAGCTAGAAACCATAGGGATATGCATCAATGACGAAGTTCTATCAAATCTTCCGTTTGCATATGACATCGCATTGTTCTCTGAACCAACTTCAGAAATGGAATCAAGGCTAAGAGGTCTAAACACAGAAACCAAGAATTGATCTCGAAATACATAAGAGAGAAAGCACAAAATGTATGACAAACCTTAAAAAAGCAGGATATAAAAAGAGAGGATGAAAGACTGGAAGTTGAAGCTAATAAATACCTTGGACAAGAAATAAGGATTAAAAACAAATCAATACAGGAATTCATGACTAGGATGAAATATGGTTCGAGTTGTTTCGGAAGATACAGCAAAATAGTCCAGGACAACAAACTTTTAATATTCCTCAAAGGTAAAGTTTTTAATTCATCTTTCCAATACTATAACACATTGGCCCGCGAGCTCCGTGGAATGAAAATAGTTATCTTGAAATATAGTTGGCATCATGTTGTTGTTATTTTGACAAATCATGATATATTAATCAAGTGCGAAAATCACAAAACTAGAAACGCTGCAAACTGCTAGATTAACTAATATATTAACTAATAGCATGTCCTGTTAATATGCGCCTAGCTACACTGGTTCTCTAATAACGTTGTCCGATGTGTTAATAATGACGTCACATTCTGACGTCGTTAGTGTTGCCAATGTCAGCCGATATTGTGCAACACCCACTACTAGACGGCGCTTTAGTCAGTCCAGAACATTAGTACCACGCAACTGAATCTTGTAAACTGTGCTTAACGCATCCTATTTCCTTCAGACACGTCTCGACTGCAGTCGTAATTACCTGTGGTCGATCTCCCAGATGGACACGACAGGGTTCCTATTGCTGATGGTGGCGGTGTCTTGCGGGGCCACTCTGACGCATGACGCAATCGACACGGAGTTGACAATCAAATGTCACGTGAGAAACTACACATATCGAATCTCGCAGCCATACACGCTGAAGAACGGCACACAACTGCCTTGCTACGACGATGTTAGCGTCGACTCATGCTGGGGCAGGTGTGACTCAAACGAGGTAACATAACTAGTATCTACTTAGTCTGTTCCGTCCTCTCGAAGTCGTCTTCGTCCATCGCGATATTCTGCCAGTCTTTTCCACCCTCGCCTGTACACCTCTACCTATCAAGATATATCCTAACACTGTCCCTCCATCTTAATGTCGGTCTTCACCTTTTCCCACTACCACCCTGTTCTTCTACCACCCCGTTCTGTGCTCGTAATTCCCCCATCTTCCCTCTGTCTTCTCGTTTCAATATAAATAGTCTCCTAACCTAGTTATTCTCCGATAACGGCAGCTTCTCCACCTGTCTCTCATTCAGTGCAAGTGTTCCCAACATTAAACTCTCATAAAGACTACTGTTTGTTCACCAGCTTGTAGATACCGTTCTTCAAAACATACGTATCGGGAGAGGAAAATACGTAAACGGTTCATTGAGGGATATGGTAATACTACAGCTATGGACAATGTGAACATATGTTGCACCAACCGGGTTCAACTGCTCCGAAGGGAACATGAACCTCCATTCCATGTGTACGCTGTGTGCAGGACGATTCTGTTGTATATGGTTTACTGTTACTTTCTGAATTCCGGTGTTCCGTTGCATATCGCTTTATTTTTATAAAGAAAAAAGAAGGCACCGTGCGACGTTTCAGTGCGGAAGGCATACGTTGCTAGCACACTGTAGCTTTCCAAATGGAATCGTTTTAGTTCTGAACCCCCACGACTGACATATGACATGCGGTGATTCAACGCGATAAATCAGAAAAAAATACAAACGTTTTGATTTGCTGATATTATTTTACATTTTTTTGTATTATATTCCGTGGTCCGACATGAAGAGCGAACGATATGGGAAACATAATAAGGCTGAGCTAATATTGGCCAATTTATCGTCTTGTATAATCCGCGAATCAAGACGTACATGATCGACCGTATCAGAAGCAGAGGAGGTTTATGGTGACTTGATATAAGATATATTTAAAATATGCCACAGTGACGCTTGCGTGCGTGTTAAACGCGGTTGTAACACGCGCAACACGCTCCAGACGATAGTTGGAAACAACAGCCAGAGGCTTATCGAAGATGTTCGTGTTTTTACACATACATGTCCTCCCTCAAAATACATGTTTACTCAGCTGTTAGCATATCTACTCTACACAGTCAACAAACACATCATTATGTTATAATCATGCGTCGTAAAAAGGCACCGTTTCTTACAAGATAGTTCGGTTCTGGGATCAGTTTATTTGTTCATTTGTGTGTTATTTTTAATTTAGCTGTGTGCTTCTGATATGATCCCATGATGGTAAGCAATATTCTAAATAGGCAGGCACATTAAGCATGGACTGGAGTAAAAAAGTAACTTCTTTTCATTGCATTTTTGCTACTTCTAATTAACCCAATAATGGTTTTTTTGGAAGTTGTGATCCGAAAATAGTGGGATTGCAACTTTGGGATTGCAACTTCGAAAAGTAAGATTATTATATGCGGATAATAAGTTAGAAAAAGTACTATTTACGGGCTAATCGCAATGACGGCTACTCTTTTTTATCAAAATGCCGTAACTCTACAACGGATATAATTACCATTATATGTAATTACCATTATCTCATGTTGCTCTATTAAATGACCACGAAATCACTCACCTTTCGCAGAATGACTTATCGCATATAATCAGTTCCCACGAACATTTAAATATTACAAACTAACCCTAATTTGTTCAATATTATTTTATGACGGTTTATGACGTATATATATATATATATATATATATATATATATATATATATATATATATATATATATATATACATACATACATACATACATGCATATATATATACATACATACATACATACATGCATATATATATATATATACATACATACATACATGCATATATATATATATATATATATATATATATATATATGTATATATATATATATGTTGTATATATATATATATATATATATATATATATATATATATATATATATATATATATATATATATATATATATATATATATATATATATATATATATCAGCGTTGCGAACATTTGTAAAAATATAAAAATAAAATGAGTATTTCGGTTGTTCGTAGAAAGGGTAATAGTAGTCGTAGATGAACGCAACAGTGTTCCGTCTCCTTCCTGGGGTCGTAGATGACCACCTGAATGTTTGGTATAATTCACACATACGTACACACTCTAGCTGGATTATAGTAAGGTGTTCACCCTGCTAGCAATTCAGAGCAATTTACACAATCAGTAGTTCATTTTTTTTCATTCGTTGAGTTATTGAAATAAGGAGGAAATATACACCTTCTGTGTGAAGCCCAGGGGAATTTATTTTAATATTGATTCGAATGGATATGCATTTTGTAGCAAGTGCTTCTCATTCAAACACGATAAACATGCAATGGCAAATTCAAATGGGATCACATTGGGAAATGGCATTACACATCTAGATCCCCTGAATATTGAACAGCGAATAGCGTCTCGTAACCAGGCACCATGAAACATTCCATTTATCGATATTCACTCAAGGTTATGCATTAATCAGAGGAGCCATGTAGAAGGTAGTCGGACTTGTGTGCAAATCATAAACTGGCAAGTCAAGTCCCAAGTCAGTAATCTGCACGTCAAGTCTCAAGTCAACGACATGCAAGTTCAAGTCAGGTCTGGAGTCATCTCTCCAAATTCCAAGTGAAGTGCCAAGTGGTTTGTCTGCGGTATCTTTAGCCGGGCATGTAGTGGACGCTGCCCCGTTACAGCACTGGCCAATCATAATAAGTACTCAAGAATGATTTAATTCGGCGCGGCCCATCACAATAACATGGTGTCGTTTTGCGTACGTTTTGAACCACCAGACTTGTTGGCAAGTCACAAACTGGCAAGTCAAGTCTCAAATCAATGACCTCCAAGTCCTAGTCAAGTATCGAGTCATCTATCTGAATTCCAAGTCAAGTCACATGTCATAAAGATGTGCCACTCGGGTCCGACTCGGGTCAACAAATCTAAGAAATGGCCATGTATACGTCATGTATACATATCAGCAATTACAGAGTCGTGGCGTCCACCTGAGGTCGTTGCCAACAGAACTGTTGCTCTGTCAGCCGTCTGCATCACACCGTGAATAACTGACCGGAAGGTATTGTCTAGAGATTCGCCAGACGAACATTGAGACAGCAAGAGCCCGCGGAAACAGGTGCAACTCAGGCCTAATTAACGCCGGCCAAAGGTATTCTCGCAGTAATCGTTAGCAGTTAGACGATCGTGTTTGAATTACAGTGCTGACGGCTTGTACACCGCAGCTGATCGGTGAATATGTAATAAGTATCGTTGTTCGGATTTACAACTTGCTGCTATATTAGTCAGCTGTTTCTACGATACTGTTATTGGTGAACAACCACATACAAATCTACATTTTAATAATGATAATAATATACTTCCATAGCGCCTATATCTCCATGAACCTCAGCTCAGATCATAGGTGTATTTGTTGTTCACAAAATGTTCGACGATACCACCAAGAAACAACTATTGAAATACTATCGCGCGGTAAACGCATTCACGTGCTAAGGCTCGTGATGAGGGTTGTTTAAGATATGAACAAGATTGCACCCGAAGCAACGAGCTCTAAGCGGCAAGTGGATAAGGAAGCCATTGGCGCACAGTTACATGATTTTTTCCAATTCTAAGAACATAAAAACAAACCTATGTTCTGGTAGTGCCCTGTTACTACGATATGTCTGGGCAAAATGAGTCATAGCTCTTGGCACTATTCACAGTTATGGCCAGATGCAGCGCGATCACGTTCACTGAGTCTAAACTATTCACAGTTATGGCCAGATGCAGCGCGATCACGTTCACTGAGTCTAAACTATTCACAGTTATGGCCAGATGCAGCGCGATCACGTTCACTGAGTCTAAACTATTCACAGTTATGGCCAGATGCAGCGCGATCACGTTCACTGAGTCTAAACTATTCACAGTTATGGCCAGATGCAGCGCGATCACGTTCACTGAGTCTAAACTATTCACAGTTATGGCCAGATGCAGCGCGATCACGTTCACTGAGTCTAAACTATTCACAGTTATGGCCAGATGCAGCGCGATCACGTTCACTGAGTCTAAACTATGCAGCCATAAGTTCGACCCTGGTTTCGTGAATTATATCTGTTACATCTTTTGGTGGTTAAAATGCAAAACGAAAACGCTAGTTATGGTGCTACTAGCAAAAATTACTAAGTCTAAAATGAAAAATAAAGACGTTAATTCTGGCGCTAAAATAGCACAACTTCCGACGATCTTACTGCGTTCGCAATAAACTGTTTGTATTAAGAGTGATTAATTTATTAACCAACAAAGCACGTTTCTTTTAGACGGTTACCCGCCCAGGTTAATTGATAGCAAAACCAAAGTATTACGAAAACGTCGGACGTTTCGCTGTTATAATCGAAACTAAAGTTCTGTTGAAGGTAGTCGACCAAACATTCTTGCAGTGAGTCTTTCCCGCATACATTCTTCAAAAGCTGACCCTAATGGGCCAATTGCAAACTAAGGCATCATTTGTATCGCTTAGTAGCGGCCGCTAGTATTTGATAAGCAACATACTCGCGTTTCCAACTTGACATCACATTCGTTTTCACATTGAATATTAACTTAGACCTGGATGTACATCAACCAATGAATAATATCAACTTAGACCTGGATGTACATCAACCAATGAATAATATCAACTTAGACCTGGATGTACATCAACCAATGAATAATATCAACTTAGACCTGGATGTACATCAACCAATGAATAATATCAACATCAACCAATGAATAATCCAGGATACGATATCTGCGACGTGTTGGGTTCCTTCCTGTGCACAGTCATCATGTGATAATTCGAGGCCTTTATCATCATCGCTCGCTGCTCTATGAAATAATATTAGGCTTTACGGACACGAGCGCGTTTCCCCATCAAACTATTGCATCGTTCTGATATAATTACTATTACCTATAATTACCATGATTTCCTGTGACCAAACCAAGAAATCGCCCACGTTTCCGATGAAGACTTCGCGCATATATGATTAATACCCACACCTTTAATTATGGGAACCTAGCCCTAATTTAGTAATAATACGTGTCTTAATTAATCCATTTATTTTCTAAATAACTGTTTTCGGTATTGTTATTGAGTGAAGATAAATTAATTCGCAGCAGAAAGGTGACCCTTATCAAGATTACGCTATGTCATGACGTCATAATGTGTATGACATCATCATGTTCGGTGTTACAGATCGCAGACTACGAGCCGCCGTACAAACAGAGCAGCCACCCAGTGTGCACGTACAGCGGGCGTCAGAGTCGATCCTATCGCCTGCGTCACTGCCACACTGCTCACCCCGAGCCGTACGCCGAAGTGTTTGATGCCGTCGCCTGCGTCTGCAAGACCTGCTCGTCTGACGACACCAGCTGCGAAGATTTCAACGGATGAAGACGATGCGGAAGACGCAGATTTCTGACGTGGCGCCATCTTGTAATGCACGACAAGAAAACGGAAACTTATTATTATTATACACAAAAGCTATTCGTGATGGGTCCAGACCGATTCTCCATTTTCTTTTGTTCCTGCTGGGCAGTTCGTCAACCGCCTAAAAGTTAACTCGGACTTTATTCAGACAAAATATCGGTATAAGTGACGTTCTTCATCATCGTCGTCGTCGTCGACCATTATAACCATTAACATCATCAGCAGACATGTTTATTCGAAATTGCATTTCCTCCCAAAATCTTCGGTGGTCCCTTGTTCTGTTGATGACTTGCGCGTCGCCGTTTCTGATTATAAAGCTTAGACCTGCTGATTTGTTGCGCCTCTGACCTCGAGTTCCTGAGAACACAGGCGCTGTAGCAACGTCTTGTCGCTATTCTTTTCTTTGATCGCGACCTTAACGTGGAGGAAAGGTTTGGTTACTGAATGAACCTCCGAGCTATGGCATATAGAGCCTCGTACTCCTGGTAGGGTCACCCACGGCGCACGGTCTGAGGCAAGGTGCCCGTCTAACAGTGATCCAGCCACAACGGCTGTGAAAGCGGACGATGGCTACAGCAGCCCCCGCGGTCGTCGTGGCTTACCATGCCACCGGGCTACGGGCGTCTTCCTGGCAAGATCGTGTTGATGCCGCTGGCGCCCCGGCTTCTACATTAGCCAAAAGAAGAAAATAATTTTAGTATTCCGTGATGCGTCATTAGCAGAGAATTGCACATGTGCAAGCTAGTTCAAGTTGCGAGTGACTAATCGTACAAAGTATGCTTGCATATTGTAGGCAGAATGCATAGGTTAGTAGAATAAATAAGCGCGCTATAAATTAGGCTATTATTTTGGAAATTATTTCCTATTTTACAAATGTCGTTTACAAAACTATGCCGTGGCAATGTGGGCGATAATAAAGCAAGCGCTACCAAATATCTAACGTGAATTTGTTTTATAATATACTATTAGTGTTACACGGTGTTGCACGAGAGAAAAGGCGACCACTGCAATAGGTG
>OY759262.1:26689343-26694343 GCA_963662155.1 Lamellibrachia columna
CATGTATATCGTGTGCGGTTTTGCCTTCAAAGAACGAGTTTGCTTGCAATGGACGCATGCGGCAGGGAACAAAGTTCAATATCGTGCAGGCTTTGTCGTTGATTTTACCAATGTTGCGCCACGATGGCCACGCACTTTGGTCTAAGGCTAACCTTGCATTGGAATTGTCCCGTTGCGTTAAACATTACCTCCTTTTCACTTGGATTTATTTCTTCTTGTCTGGATTACAAGTTGGAGCATAGGCATTGGTGACGAAGATTCCAGTAGTTGAAGGCGGATAACAACAAGACAGGTAGTGGCTGCATCAGCCAATGAGATGAGTCATTACGAATTATCTCTGTTACATCCGCGCAAAATGAGATTGGCAGATGTAGATGTTTCGCATCGCAAATACACAAAACATTATCCCAACACTGATAATCAGATCCACTACGCATGGAATAATTGATTTCGGGAAACAAATGTCATATGTGAAGTCAAGACCAGTTAATGTTTTTTCATGGTGTTTGTTTGAAATACCACAGCGGAATTCAGGAATTCCACGGTATTAAGAATGCAAGAATGCAAACAAGAATTCGCAATTGGGCTGTGTAAACACTTTCTTGATGTCAATTAACGTGGCAACTGGTGGAAGTTGGCTGCTTCTGAACTCTTTAAAGATCCAATCACTAACGGCATACGGCCAACCACCGAACACATTTTGTTGAGTTGGATTCTACACCTCGCTGGCAGCCGTTGACATAAATAAAATTCCATATAGTTGTGTATCAACGTAAAACTCTCCATTCATCGCTCCAGAAAGATAGGTCGGTGATTTCGCTGGTTTGATGTAGTAACCTTGGTAAAAAAAATTCATGGTAAATTTTCTTTACACATGCCTGCTTTAATTTCTTCATTCACTACCTTTGACAGCTTTTGGCGTTGTCCTACTATGCAGCTGCCTTGTCATGTTTGAAGAACTGGTTCAGTACTTCTCTAGATGCTGGGATTGTGCCAATTATTAGATCGGAAGCAGCTGGTTGTCTGGACGCTGACTGTACGTACGTCATAAAGTAAATGGCAGCTGCCAAAGTCGCAGTAATAACTTATTGATTTCCATTTATGAGATTGCTGATATGTCATAACTCTCATATGAGAGACAGGAAAGCAACTCTGCAAACGTTTTTTTTTTAAAGTGAATTGATTGTGTTTCGCCGCTGTGATTTGATGCGTTTTGACCAATGCGAGGGAGCACGCAATCTGCTAATCACACAGTGTCGCCGTTGTGTTTATCCATACATTTGTTGCGGTCGTCATTTTGTTATGGAACATAATGGGTTTTCTAAATATTTACCAGTTTTGCTTATATTTGTCTCGTTATATAAGTTGTTGAGTCATGCACTTTACAAAAAACATGCAAAATACGTTGGGTGACTATGGACTGATGTTTCGATAACATTCAATTCTTCCTTTATACGAAACGGGGAGTCATTTTGTGAAAAAGTCGACTTACTTTAATGGATATGCAGCTGCCTTCACCGACACATGAACTATGCCGCTTGCAATGCCTTCTTTCACGGCGGAGTAAAAACAAGATTTAGCAAGATTGTCATCAATTGCAAAGTCCCAGATGGCAAGTGGACAAGGAAGGCATTGGCTTATCGAGAGTCCAACATTTTTCATCTATGTATAACCCGACTTCCTGAGATATATGTGTCAACCTTGTTTTTAAACATATTCACGCTGCTAGCAGTTACACAGTACGTAGATAATTTATTCCATTCATTGATTGTCCTCTGTGAGAACGAGTACTTCCTGATGTCCAATCAACACTGATCCTTTACTAATGTTACTTCATCTACTATTTTTCTTGGGTGAGAAAAAAATATTTCTATCAATATTTTGATACCCATTTAATATCTTAAAAGCTTCAATTTGATCACCTCTTAACCGCCTTGTCTCTAGGGTTGTTAAACCACATTATTTTAGGCGTTTTTTACAACTAAGGTATCTCAGTATGTCAACATATTTGTTAAACATGTCGAGATTGATTTAATAATTTATACCTAACAAGGAAGTCCACCATATGGTCTTTAATTAACCTTTCTAATAATTTACAAATCACTAATGTTAAATTCACTCGTCTGTAATTTTCTGACTTATTTCTCGAACCCTTTTAAATAGTGGAACCATTTTATCTGATAGCATGATATTTCCTTCTTTCCATTCAAGAGGAACCACTCCCTCTTTTAATGACATGTTGAACACTCTTGCAAATGGTATACTAACTAGTTCTACTGTTTCATTTAGTAGTCTTGGAGGAATTCCATCCATTACAGGTAATTTATTATCCTTCATTGCCTTTATTTTCTTAGCTACCATTTTTTGGAGTTACAATTAACTGCAAATAGTCCGAATTAGCTTCCTGAAATGTAGCATCTGAAATTTTTTTTTACTGGTTTGTATGGACTGGTGGCCTCTTGTCCTGTTTGAGGCACCTCTAAGTACACCCCCAGCGCTTCTAGTTTAAACAACGTTTGCAACCGAAAATATGTTTTATGCTACCCATGCCACTGTCGACTTCTGCTGATGGTTCATCCACAAACACTGCTGCATCCTTTCCACTTAGATGAAGCTTATCCCACAAGTACACATGTCAGCGTGTTGATTGCCATACTCCGGTAAGTTCAGTATCCCTGACCCATGCTTCTCATTACTGGTAAAATCCTTGACATCTGATAGAATTACCTGCTCAACCCGTGTCTGCTTGTGTGTTCTGACTAACTGCCTGTGTTTCCTAACTATGGCAGTTGTATACTCTGTCCGCGTTGTTAGTCCCTACGTGTACTAGAATAGATCCTCCCTTCACCGGACTCATGATTTTTCCACCCTCTCTGTGATAGCCTCTATTTTGCCCCTGGAAAGCAAACCACCACATCGTCCCCCTTGCTTAGCGCCCTGTCAGACTTCCTAACTATCGAATCTCCCACAAACACCCTCGCTATCCTCCCCGCCCGTCGCATTCTTTCCTGCAGTCGTGTCACCCGACAGCATGTTGTCCATCTCCCTCTCGCCAATCAACATGTCACGTTTCCCTCCCGTATCCCGGCTATCTTGCTCTCCTGTCACCGTCACTCCTGATGCCTTCGCTCCAGTGGCCTTCCCTCCCATCCCCCTCGCTTCCGTCTTCTTCCCTCCCGTCTCAGTGCCTCCCGTCTCCATACGATCCGTCTCCACACGTCCTGTCTCCTTCCGTCCTCCTCTCAGCCTCCTCCCATGCTGATGTGAGCTCTCCCCCAACGTCCTTCCGTCCTCCTCTCAGCCTCCTCCCATGCTGATGTGAGCTCTCCCCAACATCCTTCCGTCCTCCTCTCAGCCTCCTCCCATGCTGACGTGAGCTCTCCCCAACATCTATCTCATCGCCTTCCCCACTTTAGTATCCACTGTCTCCCCACCGGATCCACTGACACAACCCACCTCTTCCCTTCTCACCACTGCCACAACGAGCTGCCTCAACTGTTTCATCTCCACCTCTAGTCCTTCATCCTCGTACATCCCCATATACTCAAAACTAAAACTATCCGCCTGAACCACAGCCCAGGACGTCTCACACCCGGACTTGACGACTCAATTGCTACAACTCCCGCATACAAATGGCTGAATGGCTTTATCTGCTGTTTGCACGGCGCAATCCCAGAATTTAGATTTAGTTAGATTGCTACGTTGACATTGAATAAAGCTGTTCTGTGTTCATAAGAACATTTAGGCTAGATTATTTAGGTTTTAATTTAATAATGACAATAATATACTTGCTATCTATGTTCTATTTACTAAGCTCGCATGAGTAAGCCTGCCGCTTAGCGAATACGGCGAACATAAACAAAACAATATCATTAAACTTCTTCATCAAAAAACGTCATCCACATCAAGATAACATCGATATGTGTTACGTTAATGTGTACATTTTCCGCAAATGTCATGGTTTGTAACAACAAAGAATGAGCTGCTGGCAATGCCTTTTCATAGTGATATGTTATGTGCTTTGGTGGCATTCCACGTAATGTTCACACGGTTGTACTTACGTAGAATCTCTACACAATCTGATTAATACCGAACAGTAAACAAGATTGTGACGTCAACAAAGACGTGTGACGTCACCACCTCTGGCCGCGTTTCCAAAGAGAGATTTTAAAAGATACGTTCTTATATAGCGCGGTATCCAGTCCTTGGGACTGTTCAAAGCGCTTTACACTTCACCCCCTGGCAGACCTGTTCATTCCAAGGACATCTCAACTTCTCTGGGAAGCTGCAATTGCGCGAAGACTATTCGTTCACATTTCCACCACTGTCTGTATTTCCACCACTGTCTGTATTATAAAGCTGGGTCAAGTAGTTATTCTCGTTTTGATAGCTACGCTTAATCAAATGTGCACAACATCGCCACATTTTCTGCGCAGTTACCCGAAAAGCCAATTATATCGCCAACACATGTTAGATATGCCAAAAGTTGCATAAGGTACTGGTCGGCATCATACCAACATCTCGATCACGCAGATGCAATAGAGGAAGGCTGTTGCCTGAAAATGTCATCGTCTGCTTCAAAACAGAATAGACAAACGTCCGGATGTCTTCGGTAGTAGCCACACATATTTTATGATTTCTTCATAACTTCATAACTGTCGTTTTTTTAAACTTATAATAAGACCGATAGCTATATTTGTTACACACCGTTGTTGAAGAGTGAAAACAATAGAAGTTCATTTTGCACCACGCGGTTGGTGTGACGCGTGGTTGGTGTGACACGTGGTTGGTGTGACACGTGGTTGGTGTGACACGCGGTTGGTGTGGCACGTGGTTGGTGTGACACGCGGTTGGTGTGACACGCGGTTGGTGTGACACGCGGTTGGTGTGACACGCGGTTGGTGTGACACGTGGTTGGTGTGACACGTGGTTGGTGTGACACGTGGTTGGTGTGACACGTGGTTGGTGAGACACGTGGTTCGTGTGACACGCGGTTGGTG
>OY759262.1:26699343-26706843 GCA_963662155.1 Lamellibrachia columna
GTATTGGCTGACAAGTATAAAGTACAGTAGCATTAACATAGATGAGCAGTAATGTAAATGGATAACAGTGCACATCAAATGGAGTGTTGAGCCAATCACAATTCCGTCGAGTGGGTGGCTGCACCGTGGTTTCTTTTTGATGGACTGGACGAAATTATACAAGAGAAATAGCGGACACCCACATCAGACAACGGTGGGCAGGCAACATTTTAGCAGTTGTGGACAAAACGTTACTTTTAGCTGACGTCAACTCACGCCCTGTAGTTGCTACATTATGTCTTTGAAGCCTGCATATTTTGTACGACATGGAAGAGAGATTCTTTAAAGACATCTTAAAAACTGATATGTTAAACATGAGAATTAGTTTTCATGACTGCTGATTTATGTATCTTTACATGTATGTACTAACTAAGGTTCAACAAAGAAATACGGCTTAATAGTTGTTATAACTTACATACTACTGACCTTACACGAAAATTGGCGCATCATTCTATAACTACTTCTTCTATAACTACTTCTTCTATAACTACTTCTTCTATAACTACTTCTTCTATAACTACTTCTTCTATAACTACTTCTTCTATAACTACTTCTTCTATAACTACTTCTTCTATAACTACTTCTTCTATAGCTACTTCTTCTATAACTACGGGGCATAAAGCATGTACCGTATCCTACTTCTGCTTACTCTTATATTACTGACATGTTATTGGAACACGTCTATATACTTCGCAGTCAATACTGTTTGTTCAAACATTATGTTCCTCTTTGGAAAAAAGCACGTTCAAATATTCAGCCAGAACTTCCTTAAGATTGTTTCGTCCCCGTCTTGCTTTGTTGTCGCAATGAACTGGGAAAACTATTACAGTCACCGCTTTCCTAATCATTATAAAACATCTTGCTCTCCCCCGCCTTCAATCGTAGCCACGCATATTCCATGATTTCTTCATACTTCATAACTATTGTTTTTTCAAGACTTATATTGAGACTGATCGCTACATATTTTACACATTGATTGTTACATATCGATTCGACTGTAGAATCAAAACAATGAAAATCCATTTTCGCGCGTTAGAAATTATTCCAATGGACTCGTATCCATCCAACCACATGCGGCAAATCAAAATGGACACTGCTCAGTAAACCTCTCTATCGTTCATACCCAAGTAACAATCCTGTGTTGTATGTACTACATTTTATGTTAACATATATTGCGTGTTATCATTCATATTTTCATAATTTGGAAGATAACACCTGCTATTTTTCAGAAATGTTTTTAAGTTATCTAGATATTTTTGTAAAGGTTGCTAATATCTACC
This sequence comes from Lamellibrachia columna, assembly GCA_963662155.1. Taxonomy (NCBI): domain Eukaryota; kingdom Metazoa; phylum Annelida; class Polychaeta; order Sabellida; family Siboglinidae; genus Lamellibrachia; species Lamellibrachia columna. The sequence continues at coordinate 26,700,663 of OY759262.1, forward strand.
TTTGTAATCATTCTTTTTAATCATTTTAAGCAGTTTTGTGCCGTCTTTTTGTTAGGCTGGTTTGCTTCTTAAAAGTAATATATGTGGCCTAATATTCATAACTGGTTTCTAATTTTTAGATATCACCACCCATTAACCCATTAACCAAATTCAACGAGACTTTAACTTAATTAGAAATATTATATATATATGCATTTTGTCGATTTTTTTAATTAAGTAAGTAATTAATATAGCATTATACTGATGACACTTCATCAACCCAGTTTGTGATTTCTCCGGAATCCTTGCAGATTTATTAGACAAAACATGCGAGATATTTTGTTACCCGAGAATGGAGCCATATAATTTGTTAGTACATAATTGTCAAGTGACACAAGTTAAATAAATCATAAGCAAACTTATGTCTCGTTAACATTTGCGAAATTATTTTGATAGATGTGAACGAAACTGTGTGTTCGCGCTGGTTGTTAGTTCCTGGGCCAACTAATCAAATTCGATCGATTCTGGTCGTGTTGCTCAACTTTGTCAATCAGCAATTCATGATGAATTACAAACACGAGATGGAGGCCAGTATATACAGTGCTTGAGGGGACGCACTACATTCAATTTCCATCAACAATGTTTGATCAATGACAAACGATACGCCGTGGACCCGTACAAACCACAAGCAGGTTAAGGGAAGCATATGTCATGCCGGACAGTAAATTGACTGGGACGGCTACACACGAATGTGCAATATTGAGATGCGTGGCATATCTGCGTTTAGACAAAGTACTAAGATTTCAACGAAATATCCGCACCAGTCAGGGACCAACACGCTTCAGGAGGATGGGTCTTATCGCGAGACCTCCACATCAACCGTCTTCGTCACTGATCAATTGCTTGTGTTGCAACCATTGCCGATTTCACCTTTGACCACTGTAGGGTGTTACCCCACTTGACCTTTTCGCCTACTTCTGTTTTTTTATTATCTGGTTCATTGAGTTCCTGCAAACTCAAGATTTGGAGATTATCCGTTGATATATATGCCTTTCGTGTCTAATTCTCTCTTGGTAAAGACGTCGAGTGGGATGGCAGTGAAACGTTTTAGTGAGATCAGGTTTCATTGATTTACTCATCTGTCTATATTAATTTTTGAAGACACTTCTGTGTCAAGGTGACTTGTAGCTGTTGCATCTGTGTATAAGTCTTCAAGTATTTTGATGTATGTTTACTTGATTTCGATGTTGCTTAGAACTAAGTTAAACTTAATCAAAGGCTTTCTCGTAATCTACACAGGATTGGTGCTAGTTTTATTTGAGTTCTTTATCACTTGGTTGACTGAATGAAGATGGTCGACCATGAACCCTTTTCTATAACCTGCTTGTTCCCTTCGTTGATTTTCGTTTGGTGTCTGTTCCATTCTTGTGTGTAATCTTCTCATGAATAGACTGTATGTTGTATAAATCAGGTAGTAATTTAATGGGCCTTAATATTTTTGCTTTCTTTTTATGAAGAATGATCATGTTTGCCTCTTTCCATTCGATGGAGATCTTCTGTGTTTGAATTATTTGTTTGAACAGTGTCGTTTTCTCCTGTTTTACTATCTGCCCTCTGGACCTTAGCACATTACTAGTTACATCATCAATACTTGGAGCGTTGCTATTCTTCATCAATCTCCATACTTTATCCACTTCTGATATTGCGGTAGAAGGTGCATCTATGTCACCAGGACTTGCCTGTCAAATTTCAAGATCATTTACGGTGTAAAATATATGAATTTGTTGAGGTATTCGTTGAAGTGTGCGCATGTTTCAAGGATCCATGTCTTGGCTGTACTTAAATCAATATCCATTATCCATGTTCAAGCAGATGATCCTTCTCTTGACGTTTTCGATAATCTCGTTTTTTTTTTTTTCTGTCTTGCTCTTCCAACTTTTTCTATTTCTTCATCTTCTTTAGTAGCATTGTATTCTTTCTTTGTGTTATCTTTGTTGCTTCTTCTTTGATGACTTTATAAGATTTTCATATATCTCATCAGTTCTTCTTCCGCGATTGCCTAGAATATGTTCTTCGTAATTAGTTGAACGGTTTCTTTGAACTCCGCTTGACATATTTTGTTTATTGAAAGTGCTTCGGGACGTTGTATAGTTATGACGTGTTATGACGTGTTATGACGTGTTATGACGTGTTATGACGTGTTATGACGTGTTATCCTCACAAGTAAACGAGGAATTAAGGTATTGGTGAATTAGTTAAACAAATTCAATGTAAACTGTTGATAAACACCGCCCTGAGAGAAGTTAAACAAATTCAATACCAGCTCCTGGTGCCAATGCCCAGGGCGAATTAATGGATCAAATTTTATTCCAGTAGCTGCAGCCATGGTCCTCGGCGAATCGGTGAACCAAATTCTGGTCAACGGAGCGCATTGATGGTGCTAACTGGTTTGTGTAATTCTGCTTTGTTCGCTCCAGTCACACACGATATAGTGCGTGCGTTGCATCCTTCCTCTGCCTTGTCCATTTCGGGAAGCAGATGTGCAGATTTCCTTTAGACTGATGCGAAACCGGCTAGAAAGGAATACTGCAGAATTTCGCAGTTTTCTTCTGGCCCTTCGCAGAAACAAGTAGTGACTATCAATTGCTCGTTTACGGACCATTGAGGATATTATCATTACACAAGCAACACTTAATTCTGCATCACAAGCAAACTGTTAGGCATAACGTAGTGTAATTATACACGGGTACTTTCTCTACAATTACCGGGTTTCTGAAAAGAACACACTCATTCGCTTTTCCTTGAAATACGAGTAGAATTCATGAATCTATTGTGCGGACACTCGTTTATTGTACTGATGAGAGTAAATGGTTTGGTGTTACGAATCGATCAAAACATATTCCGGGAAGTAGTTTCGGTGGCATCTGTCATGCTGATTCGTTGGCCGTCAATCTAGATGTGCTTGGGCCGCCAATTAGGCATTCATTATTGAGTAAGTTTGCGCCGCGTTGACATTTACGGGAAACACGTCTTTCTCAGAACAGCTCAACGGGACGCAGGGGAGCGCAGGCGTACGGGAGGCGGGGAGGCGGTGTGCTAAAAAAGGCGTATGTCACAGACACACTTGCATTCATTGATAAAGCACATCCATTGTAAGCAGCCCGCAGTACTGTATGAATCCTTCGAGAATGGAAGTAGATAAGTTCCCGGGAGAGGGTAATATTTAAGTCCCATTGAGTGGGTAATATTTAATTCCTTCGACGGTGGCTAGTACATGAATCCCACGGGTGTGAGCAGTATATAAATCCCCCGAGAGTGAATGAAGTAAAGTAAAGTCATCCCCATAGTGCGATGTATTTAAGTCCTCCGAGATTGTGTAGTATGCTTAAGTCGACGGTGGCTCGTACACAACTATCCGGGGGTGAGTAGTATATAAGTCGTCCCAGCATGTAGTATTTAACTCATCCGAAAGTCGATAGTTTCGCCCCCGACAGTGGGAATCGAACATCATTTCTGCCGCACAAGAAATGCCGATGACGCATGACGGAATGTGATAACCACCTGCGTTATCTCTTGGCTCTGATGAGTCTCGTTGTACCGGATATGTAGCGCGAAACGAACACACGAACAGTCCCGGAATGAGTACTCAACGAATTTTATTTCGGTTCTAATCAATATGTCGTTACACAGTGCACGTTCATATTTGCACAACATGTACGCGCGATAACACAATAAAGCAAATTTTTGTCAGGACAGCTAACACAATTCTACTAAACGTGAGATCATTTTATATCCATAAGAACAAAATAACTATCGGCGTACTCACACGCTCGAACATACGCGAACAAACACCGATTTCAGAAATATTATAATCTATTTGTATGGGTTGTTATTTGAACATAGTAAAAAGCACATGTCGTTGACCTCTTTCTAGGCGCATCACCGAGTAAACTGTCTAGACGGCAATAACCAAATTCAGCATTTCTTCGCCAGTTAACATAAACGAGTTGACGCCGCCTTCGTGACTTGAACAGAAGACTGCGACGTGGCAAAGGAACCGAAATTCCTGTTTCGATTTCCGACGTTTTTTTTTTTACAATGCTACGACCGTGCAATGTCCGCTTTATGGTCTGTAGTTGCCGCTACATGAGCAGCAGTGACCACTATGCGTACTGGTGACCATTGTATCAGCAGCAAGTGACAATACGTTAAAGATTACAGTGAATTAATTTTCCTATATCACAACGATTCATAACTATCCGTGGACCGTTCAGTCCTGCCACTTCATTTGTTATTACAAACTGCAAAACAGAGACACCAATTAATGGAGTAACGAATATTTCCGGCTTCAACGTCGCCACCTATCTGTTTCCGAGATACATGATAATGGTCTCTGCATATATCCCATGTATTACTAGTACCGGTAATGTACGAGTTACGTCATCAGTGCTACTGGCGGCATCTGCTTTGTCATAACAATAGACACTGAATGCATTGTTGATGGAAAATCTTTATAATACGTCCAGTTAGTAGTCAATAGCCTCTTTCACACATATATTTGTCCGTGTTAACACATCACTCCCTGCTACGCTCGCAAGCAAATGTGAGGCCGGGTAATTGTGTTACAGAAAAATATTCGTGAACCTGAAGAAGGTCCCTCGCGGGACATCTTAGTGCACATTCTTGGAACAATTGCAATGCAGGCATTACAATTGAAGCGGCCGTGTAGGCGGTTCACAGCACATCATCAACAACGATGAAAAACGTGTGTGTGCTACAGTTAACGAGAAAACATGTTAAAGGTCATGTGCACGATCAGGTTTTTGTGAAAGGCGATATCTTTGCGGGATTTTATTATTTGGGAGTGATGAAAAACCAGGTTTATGACGGTAATAATAACACGAGAGTTCTCAAATAAAAATATCGATTTAACTAGTAATATGCTCATCAATAGAATATGCACACCATAATAACACTGAATCAAGTGTCTTTCTTAGCTGTTACTACCTAATCGAATAACTGCATCCGTGGCGCACACACGTTTCCTGTTTCATTTCACTGATCTACTACAAATGCAACAATATACCGAATTGTTCCTGTTTGTCTACGATATGCTAGTTTAATCGACGATAGAATTTCCAGACCCGTTCGCATACACAACAGCGTGCTGATAATGGATTAGACAGACTGCAGGAGAGCCTGTATGAACAGAACCACCGGCCGATACGACTCTCCGAATGGGAAGATGCAATTCAGATTCCGCGCAATTGCGCAAACCCAATCAGTCATATATTCGAGGATATTTAGATTTGAAAGTAGACCACCCGCATTGGAAGGCGTCTCGCTCGCGTAATCTTTGTACAACGAATCAACAAGAAATATCCAACTAAGCTACGTCACGATAAATGGGTGAACAAATACAACATCTTCCTCTGGCTTGTATATGGATGTTACAACGTAAATTAATAGCGTTTTTGAGATGTAATCAGCGCATTTCTGACGAGTAAACAAGACATATTTACTTCTCTGAGGTAGGCCTAGTTCTGACAGCGCCAAAAAGATTACGCGTGTTCGGCTTCATTAAATTGTTTGTTTCCATAAGTGTAGAATATACAATAATGACATACTGTGAGATACAATATACTATAAGTGAGGTTTCTTGCTACTTCGTACTACTTTCACTATTTTTAACCGATGTCCCCCGAAACAAAATTACTCATTTTCATAACAGCAGCAACATCAATAGTATTTAATTCATGCAATAGGAAAATACGTATGTTCGGAAGACGCACCCGAGAACGAAGTATATATATATATATATATATATATATATATATATATATATATATATATATATATATATATATATATATATATATATATATATATATATATATATATATATATATATATATATATATATATATATATATATATATATATATATATAGTATTAATAGATCTTCGGAAACCTTCCCTTATATAAATAATATTGTACTTTAAATGTATATACATACACAACGAGTTGATCGACGTGGGAATATATACATAACACAGCAATTACATATGTACATATGTAATATATAGGCTTCATGCGCACACCGGATGTGTCTGCAGCCTCTGTGGCCACCATGATATCTTATCCAAACACGATGTATTTCCAATCTACTTAATGGAACAATATACGGTTTTATTAATTATT